>NAGG01000058.1:0-279701 GCA_003031705.1 Calonectria naviculata
TATAAGAATTATTAATCTAGGAGATATTAGAAGGAAAAGAGAGTAAAGAAGGAGGTAGAGAAGCAAAGGAAAGGAAATAATTAGGGTCAATACTGTAATGCAATAAAATAAAAGTCAGTTATTCAATTGGTGTTCTATTAAAATACAATCGGGGTTTATTTATACAAAGAAAGCCAAGTTGCTTTGTTTTTATCGTGAATGTTGTGATTTCATTATTCTTTGTTTTTTGGGCCCTTGGTAAATAGTGTTTTGAGAATAAAGACTGCTTTGAGACACTTACTAAAGCTATTTTTAGCTTCAGGGTACAGCTCTTAAAAAGCTATAAAATGACCACTTCCCCTCTCATTGGAGTGTATTCGGTATTCACGCCCTTCCGCATCCCGTTTCATCCAACTTTTTCCCCGCTACACGCACCGGAGACCCCTCAACCATCAACATGGCATCGCCAAATGATCTCAAAATATCAACCCTCTCACTCAAACAAGAAGAAGATCAGGATGATAAAATTAAAAACAACCGATGTACCAACTGTTTCGAAGTTCCGGACTCGCCATCAACTGATCTTAACTTGTATAATGTATACAGGCAAGACTTTTATCACGATGATCCCATCCTGGTTCAAAACTATTGTGATGGATTCATTGATTTCTTTCTTCAATTTCAACCCCTAGCATCTGAATACTTTCCACCCCGAGCTCATAATTGGGGAGAGGAGCGAAATGTCAATAACCGACCATTCGTGGTCATAGAGCCCGGCATCTGGAAAAAGGAATATGACAAGCTTGCAGTAAATAATGAGTCTTTCCCGACCTACTCAAGCTTTGTTCAATTCAAATGTAATGAACTTCTCGAGGCTGTCTTTAGCGAATTATATTGGTCAGTGTCCAATTATTATGATAAACACCAACCAGTGAACAAGACAACTATAATCGACCGTCTGGAAAGGTTTGAAAGAGTCACTTTGGGATGGGACATGGATGAATGGACACCAGGCGCTCCGCCTTCTGATAAGAGCGAATGGACCTATGATGACCATGTTGCCTTGTTCATGAAAAAAGTCCATAATATCGCATCTGCCTTTATGCCCGCTATAGAAATCGGACTCCTAGCCCCATATGCTGCCGAAAACCTCATGAGCTATGTCACTGCAAGGAGACTACACAAAGAGGGAAAGATTTACGAGGTTTGTATGAACGTTATGGGTAGAGTTGCTGACCGGTGGTTTGATATATGTTGGCAGCTCGCAGAGTCATGCTTCAATAAGTGTTTTAATGACAAGGCTTTCATGTACAAGGTAGCACAAACTAAAGAATCTTCACATTCGATTTGGAAAGCCTATCTAAGGCTGAAATCGGACCATTACGATAAATCGGGGGAATGGTACGACAGATGGTCTCAATGGAACTGCCCTGGGGATCCACCATTCCCAATCGTGTAGGCCGCCCCATTCCAAATGCAGAAACACCAACGACAATCATCCTTCTGACTGATCTGGTAAAAGGATAGCCAAGAGATAGAAGGAAAGTTGAGATAATTTCCCCTTCTTAAGGGCATACTACTAGAGATGTAGCAATAGACCAAGCACACGGCTTAACTAGTTAGTTCTAACAGGATTTGGGACCATAAGCCATAAAACATATGTGAATCCATTAAATCGAAGTCTCTTCCATTTTGGGCGATAGCCGTAAACAGTTTTGCCAATGTTGTCTTTCTCACATGATGTAAGCAAGCCAACTGAGCGCAATGAGCTGCTATTTACTGACTAAAATGACCTGACCAGACTGTTGCGAGAGTCCCTGAGAGAAACCAGCTGCCGCGTAAACCTATCAAAGAAAGCACCGTAATCAATCTTGCCTGGTTTCTACTCCCCATGCCCAGATCCCGCTTTGCTGCTTACTCTATGCTCGTGCTTTGATGTTTCTCATGCAACTTCCCATTCCCGAAAATGTATAACGCTATAAAATATGGGACCGTGTAATTGGCATCCTATTTTGAGTAACAAGCATCCTTGCTGTGGCTGAACCACCTTAGTAAGCTCAAAGTGCCCGGTATCGGCACTAAAAGTCTCTAATAGACTCCTATTAGAAGCAAAACCCATTAATTTTAGTTGGCCTCAATAGTTAGCGGTATTATCTTTAGTGGGATTAGTAGGCTCTAGTGAGCTTTTTTTAGTGGGTTTTAGCGGGCTGCAGCGGACTTCTTTAGCGGGCAATTGCCGATAGCGGATGCAACGCCACACTTAGTGTTACGGCCTGATCATCCGTACCGGCTCTAGCAGGCCTGATCAACCTGTTAGGGGCTCTTAGGTGCTGTTACGTGCTACAACAATTGCCGCAATAGCAATTATTGACCTATCTTTTGCCCCATGGTACAGCGGTCAATAGCACAACCGTTACAATTAGCCACAATTGGGGATGCTCATTACACAAAACTGGATGCCAATTACAAAATTCCTATATTTAACCTCAGTAACTATTAAGTTTGCTTAGGTCATCACTGACTAAGAGCCACCACAAAGAAGCACTGCTCTAACGAATTAAGAGCCCTCGTGTTCTAGCTAAAAACCAAGCCCCCATGCCATGCAAATGGCTGACGTGTGTTAAATGGTTTCATTGCAACTTGAACAAGGAGTCTTTCGAACTCGGCCGGTGGAAGAATTTAGAGTATGCAGCTTGGAAAACGAGGCTCAAAAACCCGAGATTTGCGTACTCAAGTTGACCGAGACTTTGCAATTGTCCCGTCCATGTTCCGTAGCCGACAGTATTCCGACAGTGAAGTACCTCTGTGCAGGCTTCATAATCCGAGCTGGAATGAATCAAATTCTTGCGACACTAGCTACCAAGTCTTCAAATTATTTTGTCCGATAACATCATGTCATCCTCGGGCGATTGCAAGAATTTGCAAGGGCCGTTGAAGTATTCCGTTCACTACTCGTCACTGGCCCCAACTTTGGCAGAAGATTGTCATCTTTTCGAAAGAAAAACCTCCCTCAAAAGGAGAAGATTCAATACTATTCGAACATCATGTCATCGGCCATTGAACCCTAAATTACGACGATGCGCAGCCAACTATGGCGACCATGACTGATACATGATTCCGACAAATGGTAAACCAAGGCCCCGGCTTAGTTAGGCATTAGGGTCAACACCCCCGAAACTGTCTCCAACGATCAATCTAGCCTGATCTTTAAGATTTGCCTTGGAAACCCCATTGTTGGCAAATTGCGCGTTTGCGCTTCCCTGCTTTAGGGCTTCAGGACTGTGATAATTTCCTACATTGACTCGTGATGTAGTCGATGCCTCGAATTCCCCAACGTGATTGTTGAGGGAAACCAAGCTCTGAGGACCGTTGCCGCTGGGAGCCGTGTCTGGAACTCCCAGTGTCAACCACAGTTTACGTGTGTTGCTGACAAGCTCCCTAACCAAGACCCCATCGTCAATAGACTTAGCCGAGTCTCCAGAGACCCCACTCTCGGTTGATATCTTCAGATTTTGAACAATGGATCCACTGTCTTGCTCCAACTTCCGCCTCAATCTCTCTTTAAGGTCGAGGACGGTTTCCTCGTTGGCATATTCAATGTCAACGGTGCCGCGAGCTAAGAATTATTAGCTGAGAGCACCAAGTTTGAACAGTTAGTGACCGACGAGTAATGACTGAGACTGTGTTTCTTTCCATCGTGCTTAGACTTGTGAGACTTCCTAGAATATATTTTGTGTTGATGTTGTGTTTTGATCAACTTCAGATTTGTGGGTTGATGGACGTGGCGACAGCAGGTTATATATACATAAATTTGCACCCATGGTCACGTTATTTGACAAATTAGATTGGTGTGCAAGGCGTAGTTTTGGACTCGGAAGCATGCAAATCATGGCTTAACGAAAGGCAAGCCCAATACAATAGAAATGCTTTGAGCCAACCCCTCATCCGTGACGTAAAATGTCTAAGCTGCCTGTTTCGTAGTACCAGATAATGCCCTTGACCAATCAAATGTCAAATGCAATAAAGAATTATCAATTTATTTGTGTTAAAAACTAGTTAGTATCTCTTCACCCCACGAATATGATCTCATAAAGTGGTACAGATAAAAATATCCTCGCCGAGAAATTTATTCAGACCTCGCTGTACAAAAAAAAACGAAATATGATGAAAAGTTGTCGTCAAGGCGAGAGTATCTTAAGTAGCTTGCTCAATACTCGTTTAACGAAAGAAGACAAAAGTAGTAGATCCAGTATTGACCTTTCTCCATCGTCATAGCAGAGGTGTCCTATGGATACATGCGCGAATACAAGTCCCGTTCAAGCTTGCCATCTGCTGTAGTACGAGTGGCGAAGGCTCGTATCTTTCGTGAAACTGGTCATAGAAGCTGCATATACGAGGGTGGGGGTAGATGAGCATTCTCAACTGATTGGTTCCATATATTACACCAAGTAGCACAATATCGGCCAGTCATCGCGGGTATGGTAATGAGAATTCTTAAAATAGGTAATGGCTTTGATGGACTGAGTAAGATACGTCATTTCAATCTTGTCCCCGTTGCATTGTTTAACCAAGGAGCCCTTGATATACGCCATGAACCTTCCAAAGAAAAAGAGGTGGAACGTCACAAAGGGTGCGCGATCGCAGAGACCCGAGTTACGTATAGAATATCAAGCCATCTGTAGGGTTTAACTTAAATGGTGCTCTTTAGAAGCATATAGAATTCACCTATGAATCAGTTGTGGGTTGATGGATGTGATGCCTCGTAGATTTAGGGCTATAGGCCTTGGCGCATACTGTCGTAATAGGACCCAATTCGATGCGGCTCATATTTCTTGTTGTGTAGTGAAGGAAATCAATGCACAATACATTTATTATCAAAGAAAAAAAGAACCATTCCCGTGAAGCTAAGTAAAGAGGCTCTGCTGACTCCGTGCACTTCATCATCGCCTTGATCAAGAGCTAAACAAGCGGTTTCGAACTTGAAGGATAATGCCTGGTGGCATCCAATCTCAGTCGCCTGGTAAATTGAAGTTGAAGAGATTTGGTTAGTGACAAAGCTGTCGATATTTGGATCCCAGATATCCTTTCAAGATGCTCAGCTCACTTTCAGGAGCGCGGAATCGTACTTTTGAGCAAGCTGGTCGCAAACAGCCCAGATTCGACGGCGGTTAGCGATTATCGTGTATGGCGCTCGGAGGTGTTTTCGTGGCATCGAAATCTCTCGCGCCCAAAGATAGAGCGCCTTTGCACTGGCCACTGATGTCGATTCTTCAGACTTGAGAAACTGGTGCAATTCGAAAAACCAAGGCATGTGCTTGACGATACGCCGCCTCCAAAAGCCATTGTCCCCATGAGCTTTTGAGTGTACAGGCCAAGATGCCCTAAAGAATCTCTTCAAAGACTTGTCGTCTAGATTGGAAAGTATTTGGTGGGTGATTTCTGGTGGGAGGACGGTAAAAGGGTCCGATTCCACCTTTCCGCCAAGACTCAAGTCCAGGGCGGGAAGCGCAAAAGCGCGTTGAAGGTCAGTCTTTATAAGAGAATATGTCTCTGGTGTCGGCAGAGGTGAAGATGCATAAAATTCTTCTCCGACATTAAACTCCCAGAATTGCCCATTCGGCATGTCTCTATCCATTCCATCCAATGTATATTCCAGATTCAGCATTGAAGAGAGGTTTTGAAACAGCCCGTGCATCACTTGATGTAGAACCTCTTTATTAATGAGGCTCAGGTCTTCGGATCCTGTTAGGCGTAGGCCGAGGATACGGGCGCAGTCCCAATGAAAGGGAATGAGAGCGTGATCTGTTTGGGTTTCGTAGTAACAACTCATCGCCTCCACTTCAACGTCGTGACTGTTAGGGTCGTCACCTTGCCCACACGTCATTCCTCCATAGTCATCATAGTGGCCTGGCCCGGTGATAAATGCTCTTCAAGAAAGAAAAATATGGTTAGCATGCATCTCAATTGGTGCAGGGTTTTGACTGTGAACCTACTTATCGATGGTGTGGTTGAGACCAAGACCTCTACAATTGAGGGTCCATTCGACATCCCGTGGGCGAAGGACGGTCGGGTCATAGCCATATTGATCATCCTCTTCGTACTCAGATTCGTTATCAGATCCTGGCTGGGATTCTTGATTGTCATCTCGCTGTCGAGGCCGTGGGGGTGTTTCACGGATCTCAACCTCTCGCATTGTGCCGGCGCATATAGCGCAGTAGCAGTCAAATGATCCCATGACTAGCGTTTCGTGAAGAGAAAGACAAAACTGAAATGCCCCTTTTCGAAAATAATTCGGCGGTGTCGGTGATAAACGGACTGGATGGTGTGGGGCCTTGCCGCCTAAGCTAGTCTCGATTGGAGTTCCAATGGCTTGTTGGTGGAAATTGCGTCAGCTTAATTCCCGGCTGATGACACTAACCATCTTGAAATCGTTCTTCTTAAGAATTTTGACGGGTTGAAAATCTATCGAAAAAAAAATGACGAGTGCTTCTCTTGACTTCCTTGCTGATGAGCCAGGTGGCCCTTGGAAAATGAGCTTTTGATAGACCTAGTAGGCAGCATGCTTGTATCAGACGCCTTCTTCGTTTTGAACCACCATGGGCATAGAATAAATTAATCCGTTGCTCAATATATGAAAAAATGGTTTTCTACTTCATGGGATTTAGAAGTAATTCATTGCATGAAGAAATATACTTTATATTGCATCTGTTAAACTGGCGCTATAGTAAGGTTGTTCCAGATTGGTCGAGGTGGCTTTGTGGTCTGTCTTCAAAGTCAGATTGAAACGGCGAAGGGGAAATACCTTCAGGTCCCATTCATTGCTATAAAATCACAGCATTGCGTCTCCTAGTCTTGTATCATGGCCACAACGCTGGTTTTATTGTTGACAGATACTGACTAGGCTCGTTAGCCGGGTATCAGTTCCGAGCCGAGCGATAGGACATGGCATACCAGACAAATCATACGGACAGTCCTGTGAAATAAAGGCTATTGAATAAATACCAACAGTTGGATATAGTCCGCCACCGCATGTTTGGTTTCATGACACGTTCCGTAAGTGTCTCCTTGATTGATTTATGCGAGAGTGCCCCGCGGCCATACTAAAGTGACATGAGTTTGGCTTTGGCTCTTAAAGAGGAATAGAAATGTAATTCAAAGTTATCAATATGAAAACCAAAAAAAAAAGGACCAAAAAAAAACGAGAAAGGAAGGTTTACCTCAACTAATGTGCACTATAGGGGAGACACCGTTTATGCGCAGAATTCATGTGCATGAACGCATTGTAATAAAATAAGCCCGGATGCGGGCCGCGCAGAACCTGCACGAATAGCTTGATGATCGCATAGCAAGACCAGATTAGGATCTAGGTATTATAAAATGTTGTGACGAAGCTATGCTGGACATAGAATATAATTCATTCTCAAGAGTCCCACGATAGAAATTGAACGCGCCGCGGTAGGATAATTTTCCGCTTCGTGTACCATTAAGTTCATCAAAGTTGCTTTTGGTTTCGCCATTCCATATTTCCCAATTTAAAGATGGAGGGTCAAACCTGCTCTCCTAAAAGTTATCAAAAACAAAAGAAAGAAAATAACTCAAGAGTCTCTGATGATAAGACTTTCTGCCGGTTCAATTAAACCATCCAAGTTGACTAGTAATCACAGCACACAATATTACTTGGCGTTGTGCCGCTCAACCCGGTGGCTTTTAATCCGTGCAGCCACTATTAAAATACATTGAACAGATAACATTTGGCTACCAATAATACAGACCAGATACCATGCCACTTCCATGCGAGCAGCTGTTTTTGGAGATGTAAATACGCCTCATTTGTAATTTGCCCCAGTGGGAACGCATGTGCAAGTCCCGCCTTGAAGCCCATTTGCACATTTAGGCACCCGAAGGCTTGGTGGCCACGGCCTTATAATCGGACGCATACCCGCTCCAAATTAATTCCCTTTTCTTTTCCTGTATTTTACCTATAGTCTATTTTCAAAATCTCCCCTAAGCGAAAATTTACAAAAACTTTTCAAAGTTCCTTCTGGCCATAGGAAATTAACTAAAAACATGACAAACACCCAGTCTCAGACGGCTCCGGTGCCAGCAGGGTCTGTCAAATTTTCGGCCCTGAGCAGCTCGCTCATCGATATAGATGTACATTTCTATCACGAGGGGTGGGTTCTGGATATTAACCAGAGGATTGGAGTGTTAACTTGAATAGTAAATGGGAAGAAGACAACAAACCGACCTTCCAACGTGTGGTCAATACGGCTGTTTGTCACACCATACCTCCTAGGGTCCTAGATATCATGCTGACATCTACTATGATGTAGGAGAGTCGTCAGCCCGGACTAGAAGTGATATTTCTATCCCCGAAGCCCGAAGGCACGAAAGAAGAAAGGGACAAGCGAAAGGATGTCATGTACCGCCTCACAAAGGCTCATGATAACACGCCACCTGAGAATGAGTTGAAAAGTATTCAGTCAGCTGTTGACCTGGTGACTGAGAATGAGTTGAAAAAGCTTCAACCACTTAAAGGAAAAATATCGTCCACATTCGGTGTTCCTGACTTTTTCTGGAGCGAGAAACCCGGCTTCAGAGCTAACGGTTACTTCAACGTTATCCAGCCTCCGAATCTGGATAAGGAGGCCTCAATTTATGGTATTTATTTTCCTGCAAATCTAAACATTATTCGGGCCCAAAAGCCATGGTCTTGGTGGTTCGTGTACTGATCAAAACCTGACCAGGTACCATGTCACGTTTTCTTATCAAACAGTTGACCGGTACAGAGGACTATGACTATAAATATGAGTGGCATTATATCGGCTTAATATCCCTTTGGTATTATAAAACTGGAAAAGAATCTGAAGCGACCCAAATATTGCTCTGCTTTGATGTTTCTCAAGAGTTGAAAGCAGAGATCAAGGAAAAATTTGCTAAAACTGAACCCTCAAATTGGCGCCACTGCCCACTTGGTCTTTATTCTATCGTTGTACCCGTTATAGCCCATCGCTTCGACTTAGCTTTATGGGATTTTAAGGACCCCGTCAGAAACATAGAGAAGGTAAGAAGCCTGTACTTGATGTTTCCCCCGCAAACTAAACACGGGATTCATTAATAATGCTCAATTGATGATTCTAGTCGCGCGAAGGAGATACTGATGAGAACAAGGACCACAACATGTCCACAAAGAAACGTCTTAGATACATGCAAAGACGCTACACTTCCATGCATGAACTGTCGCGACACATCAATCATCAGGTTGAGACACTTGAAGTATCCGCACGAACTCTCAAATTGATCGCCGAAAATCATCAACAGTGTCCAGAAAAGTTTCATACCAAATGTATGAAAGAGGGAGCCATTTCACCGGGTTTTGGTTTCTATCAGAGACTACTAGAAAACATAGCACTCCGCGCCCAAGCGTTCGAGAAGAGACTACAAAATGAAATCACCGTGGTATATAAATTCCTCCCTTGCCTACCCCTAAATTGGAATACCCAGCTGAAATCCATCTAGGCTTTTAATCTCTCCGCAGCGGCGGACCAAAGAGATGGGAAAGAGCTTAACCAGATTGTTTTAGGGGCAACATTCTTCTTTTTGCCCGCGTCCTTTATTTCCGTGAGTTGATCATGTCACCACCAAAACTATCTCACTGAATATCTGTAATAGAGCGTATTTGGCATGAACTTCTTCAACTATGGAGATAAGAAAATACGAACATCTCGAGAAGTATGGATCTACGTTGTATGCACCGTAATTGCTACGATTGATTGTATTTATAGCTCTTTGGAACGCCCGAGTGGGGATAGAAATAATTTGGAAGTACTTCAAAGAGCTTCTTCTCAAGATCTGGAAGTACTTCAAAGCCTCTAGAAAAGAGAAGGGGGCGCGTAATGATGTAGAGAATGTGGCGAATGGCCATTAGAGTAAATTGTAGATGCTTGAGGGGGTACAATAGGTTGCTTGTTGAGGCATTGATTTGAAATATCGAACTGGACAGATTTCATTCTACCCTGTATCTGAATATGTCACATTAGCGGCTACGGCAAAAGTGAAATGACACCCCGCTAGTACATAGTGTAATGTTGGCTTATATTCCGTTTGACAAAATATAATCGCCGATGCATGGCCCCAGCCTTTTGGGGGACCGGGCTTAGTTGAGCTATTACGAGCTAGCCATAGCAGCAAACAAACTTTCATTACCTTCAGATTAGGCGTCGAGTCACAAATAAAAATTCTCTGTTAGCCTGCGCTGGAAAACCTTCTTTGGTGCCTCAGCTGAGTCGCGAGTCAGTTTTGATAACCCGAGAACTCAAAAGCACTCCGCAAAGCAGTCTGTCAAAAAGACTTTAGGACAAAAATTCATAACTGTTATATAAAAGGGCGCTTGGAAATACCTAAACGTTTTAACCCAACATTCATGGATGGCTTTTACGGTAGCTATCTCACTGCGGCTGTATTCTGCTGGGGGTTGATGGACAGGCTTGACAATTGACAACGGTGTGGAGTACGCCTTAGCGCCTTGGCTAGTAGCAGCGACAAATTAAAATTGAAAGTTCAAAGATCAAGAAAAATGATTTGGCTTTTATTAAATGGAGTTTGGAAAACTCCGGTGTTTAGACTCTGCTGGTGCAACAATAAAGGACAGTGGCTGGCTGAATGATGATACTATGCCCGACACTCTGAAGACCTTTAAACAGCACTTGCATAAATATTTGAGGCAGCCCTTCACAGAATATTCCCATCTCGTACTTTGTTTTTATATAATTGAAAGCGTACACCGAATAGTCCACCACTTAGTTACCAGCCTTTATCCTCCCACTCAGCTTCCAGCCATGCCTAGCCTGACCGGGGAAAGTGTACCTAAAGCTGAGGGCAAAGTGCCCAAAAAGATCATTCTTTTCTTCGATGGGACCGGAAATACTTTTACAGGAAGCGACTCAGATACGAATGTTGCTAAACTACTTGCTATGTTAAATTGTAACCACCCTGACCAGTTCCATTATTATCAGAGTAAGAATCCTACATAGTAATATCCTACATGGCTTACAACTTAACCCTTAGCTGGAATTGGCACCTATGAGACGACTGAATCATATGGCAGCAAAACGTGGCTGGGAGGTAAAAGAAGCCAGTTTTGGATGAGAATCGATCAAGGCTTTGGCACGACATTTGACGATCATGTCATGGCTGGTTATCGATTCTTGATGCGATACTATAAGTCTGTAAGTAGGTAGTGTGTATTCAGCCCTAACACCGCTAACAAGCAAACCTGATAGGGTGCCAAAATATACATCTTCGGTTTTAGTCGTGGCGCCTTTACTGCCAGATTCCTTGCCGCAATGATCAACAAGGTTGGCTTGCTGTGCAGGGGCAATGAAGAAATGGTGCCATTTGCATACAGATTGTACCGCGCGTATCTGAAAGATACCAAGAACATCGAGGCGCAGAAGAAAGGAAAGAAAGAAATCAAGGACTTCTTTCCACATGCGGCACTTCAGAAACATTGCTTGCCGAGCTGCAACCAGAAAGTTCACACCTCGGAGACCACACCCCTTCTCGATCACAAAGCCGACCCTGATCCGATAATCAATTCAATTACTGCCTTCTCCCGAACATTCTGTCGCAGGGATGGAGGGATCAATGAGGAGGACGACCGAAACATCCGAGTTCACTTTCTCGGGCTTTGGGATTGTGTGGGCTCTGTCGCGGTGCTCGAACAATCGGCCCCAGTCTCAATTCCTTTTGATGGTTCAGCCAAATACATTAGACACGCCGTGGCAGTCGATGAGCACCGTGTTAAGTTCAAGCCAACTCTCTTTTTCCCCGGAGATTCTGTTCCGGAGTTAACCCATAACAAATCAAGCGGTATTTATTCCAGTGGCATGCTGTCCAATGGTGCGACGACAAATGGGAAGGTTCCTAATGGAAAACATCCCAATGGCAAAGGGCACAATGGCAGACATACCAACGGCCAACAAATCAATGGACACATCAATGGAGGACAACCCAGTGGTCAACAGACTAATGGATGTACAAATTGTAAACGTCTCAAAGAAATGGAACCTGATATCAAAGAGGTCTGGTTCCCGGGCAATCATGGTGACGTTGGTGGCGGTTGGCCCGCTGCGAGCCTTAATTCGCCAGGCCTCGTCGGTCGACTTTGGGCCGGAATCAAGGGAATGTTCCAAGACTTAGACGAACAGCCAACCCCACGAGATGAAAGGGAAAGGATCCAAATGAGTGATATTCCTCTCGCATGGATGATTCGAGAGCTCAAACTTGTCGGAGAGGCTGAGCGAGAGGCCAATGCTGAATGCGATCCGGACCATCGTGTGATCAACACAGGCTTGGAGTGGAATCCAAGCAGAAATATATTCCGACACCATGTCAAGAATAACAGAGGATTTACCAAAGATAGCAAAATGCACGATACCCTCAGCTTCGGAGGCGGCAGTAGCTTTTCAAAGGTACTCTTCTGGAATTTGTTAGGTAAGATAGTCCTTCATTTCGAACAGAACTATGCCCTCAGGTCTATACTAATACAACATAGAATTGTTTCCCATCGCCACGTACAATATCCTGGGCAAAGATAGTAAATGGAGGACCTATCATTGGCCACCCAACATGCGCACGCCTCGCGTCATTCCGAAGAGCGCGATCCTGCATGCGTCACTCAAGGATCGACTGGAAAGCTGTTCTTATACTCCACAGAATGCTCATGGTATTTCAAGAAATGCTGACGGCGAATGCCAATACGTTCATCTCAAGGAGCACCCTAGAGACGCTTTCTTGGAGTATGGCGAGATCCTGAAGCCAGAGAAGGCGCATCACCAATTGTACGAGCTGAAACCCTGACGCTGGTTTTGATAACAAACAGGAAACGCTTGGGCACACGCGAGGGACACATATAGTGTCACTCTAGCTAGATGCATTGGGGTATGTTGCATGGATTTCTCAGAACAAAGATTTGAGTGTTCAGTGATGTCACATTGATGCTGCCGAGCTATTTTCTTAGTGGTAATTCTGAGACCATTTAAATGAAGCTTGCTTGACAAATCCAACTCTTCTCATATCAAAACTATCCACTGAATAACTTAGTGCACATAGCCACACATATAAAGGCGGTTCCAGAAGATGTACATAATAGGCTCGCGTGGCCCAGTGGTTGTAGGTAACTTGATGCAACTATAAAAATACATGGAAATATATAAAATTAAAAGGCGAGGAAGTAAAACTCGCAGGATCACTACTTGTGTACATGGTTATCGCTCAAGCCACATCCAGTCGACAGTTGGGTAGACCTGGGCGCTAGCCTTCTCTTTTTCTGATGGCCGGCAGCCTTGTCCTTGGCTTCGCCTTCGCCTTCGGCTTCAGCCTCCTCATCAGGGCAAACGCAACCAGCAGTAGCGAATGCGCCTCCGTCAGTGCTGGGGCCTTGCGGCTGATACCATGGCGGAC
The DNA here is from genome assembly GCA_003031705.1 of Calonectria naviculata. Lineage (NCBI taxonomy): Eukaryota > Fungi > Ascomycota > Sordariomycetes > Hypocreales > Nectriaceae > Calonectria > Calonectria naviculata. The sequence continues at coordinate 13,444 of NAGG01000058.1, forward strand.
AGTAATCCGGAAGGGTCGGCATAGTTTTGACCCGAGCATACGGATGCTTGTCCACCTCGTAATTCGACTTGCCAAACCCATCGAAGCGAATCTTCCACGTCATGGGAAAGGGCACGAACTCATCCCAGGTCGGCGTAAGGTAAGTATCGGCTTCAGGTCTCAGGATGCCTTCAGTGGAGATCTTCTCGGCCTCCTTGTCCTCCAGGCGCTTTGCTTGCTCCTTGATCCAGCTCACCCGCATGGGCGCCATGTAGTTGGCGTAACCCTCGGGGGTAGAATCGAGGCGAATCCTCTTGAGGTTTCCCTGTGCATCGTGGCCGCGACGGGGATTCTTCATCTGAGCGATGAACTTGATCATCGAGGTCAACGAGAGAGTGGCGAAGCGTCTTGGCGAGAAGACACCATACTTGTCGGCAATGCTTAGTTGGGAGGTCAGGAATTGCACCTTGGTCTCGTCGGCCTTGACCTCTTCATCTTCAATGGCCTTTGACTGTGGAGTCTTGTTAGTCCAGTGTGTAAGAGGGGCTGTCATTTGGATGAACTTACAAGGTCGAGAATGACCGTCTCTCCTGCCTCTACTTGGACCTCCTCTCCCCCAAATTCGTACGTGCCCGTGTCTTTGGCTTTGCGCACGATCGGCAGTTTAACCGTCTCTCGAGCCATTACCTGGATCATCTGCTCGAGATCTTTGTCGTCATTGCTCAAAGTGTCGAAGACACATCTTTGAACCTTGATCCACTGTGGCTCCGACCTAATTGTAAGTGGGCTAGAATCAGCGGCCCTATAAAGGTCCTTCATGTAGCCGTCCAATGTAGCCGTAAACTAGTGATAATTAGCCTCGTTTCCAAGATGAGCGAATAGTTGGATCACATACCGAAACGACTGCGTTGTAGGCAAAGTCGAGACAAATGAGGAGGAGGATAGCAGCGGCCTTCTTTTGGTCCTTCTCATATCCCAAGACTTGCTTCGCGACGAAGACTCCAAGATCATGCATGGGATTGGTCTTCTTCTTGCCGAACAAGGCCCTTGTGATGTCCCATTGATTGGCCTCCCAGATGGTTCCTTTCTGGGTCAACTCGATCAACTTTCGCATGGAAGTTTGGAAAGCCCGGCGACGCTGCATCCACTTTGTTTCGTCCGCACTGTACGACAGGAAAACCTGGCAGTTCGTGATGTGCTGATATATCTCATTCTCACTGTACGTGTCCTTGGCTTCGGTGGCAACTTTGCGCAGCTTGTCAGCGAAGCCAAGGAAGTCAGCGACATATCGCGTGACTACGGGAATGGCAAAACTGTCGAAACGTCAGTCGGACCGTCATACTGCTGTCGAAAAAAAGGGTTGCGAGACTTACTCTCTGGTTGCATCAATCTGGAATGTCGAATTAGTCATGGAAACCGACTCTCTTTTGACAATATCCCTCATCAACACGTCGAGATACGTCTTCAAATCCTCTTCAACATCCCTGACGTAAGCTTCCAAGATCTTGGGTGAGAAATCAGGCGCCTTAAGGTCAGGGTTCAAAACTTCTTTCACTACTCGAGGCAAGTTCTCCACATAGTAATATGCAGGGTTCCTAAAGTTCTTGCAATGTTTTCCTTCCAGGACGGTGGAGATGTCTTTGAACTTGGTCAGATACCACGGCTTCTTGGGCTTCTGCACCGAGGCCGCAACGACGCCAGCCTTCTTCTGCTCGTCTGATCGCTCGTCTGCGGTCTCCTTGAATAGCTTGCCGTAGCCTTGAGCCTCTGCGTAAATCCCGTTTTGCTTCGCAGTGTAGAATGGGTGGAAGAATCGGATGGTGTCGGATGGGAACCATCCAGGGAACGCACGCTGGATCAAGCGGTGGAAGACTGAGCTTTTGCAGATTTCATTGTTGGGTGTGACTTCCTTCATGCCCCATGAAGTCAGGGAATTGGTGTTCCAGTCAACGGTGTAGAAACGATCCGAGCGGACGAGGGTGATGGCATCCGAGAAGATGGCAGCCCAAAGCGCAGAGCTGGACTCGCTCGGGCCAGGGTCCAGTCCCATGTTTTCGTCCGATTCACAGAAGATGCCGGGATACAACTCAATCATGTCGGGATGCTCATAGAGATCTCGGAGCGCGTTCTGGATCTCGACGTTCTTTGTCACACTTTCGAACGTGGCATGTCTTGGCAAGCCAAAGAACTCTCTGAAGTCGTTCAAAGTACCAACTTCCCATTTGCGGGCTTGCAGGATACCCATGATCTCAACTGGCTTGAGACACTTGGGGACATTGCGAGGGCCAAAATTGGAGATGGGATCGTCCATGGCGGAGGTGAGTTCATCCAGCATCTGGCGGTCGTCGAAAAGATTTGTGATGGCGTTTCGGGTGAAATGCTTAGATTTCTTGAGTTTGTCTTGAGCAGCACCGGTCTTGTTGGGCGCTTCCGTGCCAGAAACGCCATTCATAGATATTCCGCTATCCGAACCACTCCCAGATGCTGCGCTGCTACTCTCACCATTCCCAGGTGCTGTCTTAGAAGCATCCGGTATGCCAAATGTCACTTCCCATGGCTCAGGCTCCTTTTTACCGTACTTCTTGTCTTCCTCGGCCTTTTGCTTGATGGCTCCCATCGTCTGGAGGAAAACTGGCAACGATGTGTTGCTTGGGTCCTGGAATCCCATCTTTTCCTTCATAAAGTCCTCCGTGTACTTCTCATCCTTGAGAGAGATGGCACAGTGGAAGCGGTACAGCAGATTGAACTCTACGGTAACCTGGTTGCCGATGCCGCGGCTCGTCTTCTTTTGATCAAAGTCGGCGCGAGGGTCAAGAGTGAAGTTGGTGTCGAACTGGTGGAAGCCCATCAGTGCTCGCAAGTAGTCGTGGACAGAGATCTGGATGTACATGCCGCAAGTGATGAGGCGAGCGGTATTGAAAAGGTCATCATCTTGCTTGTCCCAAGCAGCCTCCCAGGCATCCTCGAAATCCTTGCACTTGGTTTCGAAGTCTTCAAGTTCTTTCTCACCAAGGGTCTCCTTCTTGTCTTCGAGGAGTTCCTCGAGATCTGCTGTCAATTCGATGAGCCTTTTATTCAACGCAGACTCCTCGAACTCGGCAATGGCATCAACAGCCGCTTTCTCTTTTCCCTCTGCCTCCTCGCGCTCTTTCGTCTCTTCAGAGGTCTCGTTTGGTAGCTTTGGAGGGGGCTGCTGTGGGTCTCGAGGTCTTGCTGCCCGAGCCTCTCTCCACACCTCCTCATATTCCTTGCACAGCTTGCGGACATGGGCTTCATACTTGACCTTTTCGTTCCCTTCGAGACCCTCTGTGAGCTGAGAAAGGAGCTCCTTAATCAGAGAGACCAGCTTAGTCTTTTCGTACTTCACTGGAACTCTGAAGCGGCCGTTCTCGTTGATTCGAAGGAGCTGTCTTGCAGCGTAGTTGTGGTATCGGTTGTACATGACCAACATGATGCACACGCCGGGTGGCTGTCTTAGCAACCGGTCTTCCGCAAATGTATCTGGCTTTAGAAGACCGAGCTTGTACTTGTCGTCTCGAATCTTGCGCTGCATCTCTGTGGTGTATCCATAGAGAGGAGACAAGTCGAGGTAGGACGAGCTGTCGGAGATGTTCTTGTCGTTGTCATTTGTTCTGAAGATATCGTGGATGATGATGGTAGCATGATAGATGAGCATGGCGGAAAGACCCGACTGGCTCTCTCGACCACCCTTTTCTCTTGCCATCAACTTGTCAAAGAGGTCTGAGGGGTCAGGCAAAGCGCCGAGCGGTGCTGTTTTTGACGGCACTGTTTTGGCGTATGGAGCACCTGCTTGGCCAAGATGCGGGTTGATGGCGCTGTTGAACTTGCCATCCGCAGTTCGGTACTGGAAGGCATCACCAAGATACGTCAATGGTGCTGAAAAAGGTCAGATTAGCTACAATAGCGGTTGATTAGACAGGAAAACTTACGGTGCAACATCTTGTCATATTTCTCTTTCACTTGACCATCAATGAGCCTTTGCCTTGCGACACTGTAATCGGAAACACTGCCTGCGATTGAGGCAAGACTTTGTCCCTACGATCAATGTCAGCAAGCAGTCGAGCACTGTTCAGAAAACTTACATCAATTCCATTGCCCTTGATATATCCATCTGCAGCCCGCTTCAGCGCTGGCCAATTCTTGGGCTGAAAGACAGTCTTAATATCTTCCCAAATGCCAACCTCGGGAACAATTGGATTCTGTGCGGGCTGTTAGTAGCAAAACTTGAAAAGTGCTTCTCACTTACCCCGATGAGGTTGTCTCCGTGGAACTTTGCGTATTTCTCCTCTTCTTTCTTGTTTCTGAGCTGCAAGGTGAGCTGCATCAAATCCTCTTGCTTGCTCATAGGAGCATCTTCTGCCTGACCAGCCATGATGGGCAAGGTTTCAACAGGCTTCCAACGTCAATGAGGGATGAAGAGAGCAGAAGCAAATCATAAACAAAGGCGAAGCCTAAAACTCAGTGTTGTTGCCTAATGAATGCACTTAAGGAGAGAATGTGTGAAGCACTGTGAAGTGACGGCTTGAGTGAGTTCAAAGGATTATAGAATGGTGAAAATTGACGCCTATTATTGTAATCCAACTCGCGATAGATAAGCCAAGGTAGAGGAGGCAGCCATTAGGAATAATGACAAAGCTGACCATTAGATTGCCTGCTCTGCGCTATCAGCGCCTATTCTCGGCCATGATTGCCATCCTATGAGGTCTGGTGTGCCACACTGGACTTCGTATTGCCTCTAAAGTGGAAATCCTCAGACCACTCTGAGACAAAAGTTTAGAGCTGAATATGCGGCCGTCAATAGTTCAGGTTTATCACATTATCTATTCAGCCACTCCTAGATTTATCCGCTCAGCTTATTATACAAATCATTATGACTGGCTGAACTCTCAGAATCCTTGAAGGCCCGAAATGCCACCCTCCAGTAAAAACTAGTCTAAAGCGGAAATGCCCAACCCATTCTGGGACAAAGGTTTACAGCTGAAGATGCGGATGGCGTATGGCGTGTGGCGTGGCCCTCGTCCCGTCCCGACCGCCAATAGCTCAGATTCGTCACACTAATAAAACCCGGCAGTAGCTCCAAGCTAAGCAACTAATAGTCTCAAATAGTCCATTTCGACCAGTGAAGATGTCCAGAAGAAGAGGAGGCCGTGCGCTAGGCTAGCCCTATTCTGGCTTAGACACAGGCAGGTACAGACTTGGCATAAGCAGGCTGACGGTTTCCCCTCTCTTCGTGCGTCAATGTCTCGGGCTCTGGCTGGGAATGGTATGGCTGACCCCGGGGTCATTGGAAATGCTCAGAGTTCAAGTGGACGCCACACACGCGACACCAGAACAGTGTCAGGGTCTCGGCCTGGCCAATGCGTAGGGTCTTGTCACGGTAGTTGGATGGAGGGGGAGGGGTCGACCTCGTAAATTCTTCTTTATACCATGGCACCTCTGATTATCACCGTCATCGCTATTTCCATCTCAAGCTACCGTTTGCCCTTCAGTTTTTGAGTGGTCGTGTCTATTCAAGCAGCTCTCGTCAGAGAAGTCTTCTTTCTACAACCTTGAGCTTTCGGTTCTCACCTCACCAAGTCCATCTTCGTTCCTTTGCCAAAATGACTCCCACTCCCTTGGCTGTTGGAGAATGGGCAGAGGCACCTGCAGGCGCCAGCAGGAGCCCTTGCCCCGTCGTCAACGCTCTTGCCAACCATGGATATATCGAACGGGACGGACGCAAAATCTACATGAAAGATCTCAATGCCTCCATGAGACACGTCGGCATGAGCCCACTCCTCGGCTCGGTCTTCGCCATACCGACATATTTCGAGTATCACGACCCAGCCAAGGCATACATGCAGAAACCTCTCAGCACCTGGCAGAGAATCTGGTCTCTGATCAAGAACCCTTATTCCTTTTTCAGCTACTTTGGCTGCTGGAAAGACGGACAGTATAGTGATGGAAAAAAGTATCTCAATCTTGTGGACCTCGCTTCCCACGGCGCCATTGAGCACGACATATCTCTATCACGTCGTGACATTGGCCAAAAGCCGGGAAACAACGCTCCCCAACAAGACTTGATTGACGATATGTTGAAGTCTTCTACTGACGGCGAGTCTCTCACTGTCGAAGATCTTAGCAAGTTCATCAAAGCCCGCATCGAGCAGCAGCTCGAGGACAATCCAGAATTGGTCTATGGACCAGCCGAGCATCAAGTGAATTGCGGTCAAATTGCATTGATGATGGGTTGTTTTGGGGATGGAAAGACCATTCCCGTCAGTTACGTCAGGGCCATCTTCAAGGATGAGAGACTACCAATCATGGAAGGTTGGAAGAAAAGGTCCTGGTGGACCATGGGGCTTGTCGAGTTCTTTGGAGCTGTAAAGAATTTGGTCGAAGTCGTGGGCGTGAAATTTTAGTAGCTGTAGTCTTTTTACCCTTCCTTTGTTCGTGAGAAGTTGGAATCAGTCTTGTTGGATTAGCTGGAAATGTAATAATCTCGAGAATATGCGGTGGTCTGCTCATCTATTCAATCTACAACATCTTGTCTAAAAGCTTCAGGAAAAACTCTCGTGACACAGCGTTTCTGGTGATGTACTACACCGTGATGAACTAGGTAACAAGTCACAAAAGTTAGTCTGGATAAAGTCTCTTAGAGAGGCAACATAGATTCCATTTGCGGAACGGTGGCAAGAAAGCCAGTTGCTAATTTCATTCAGAAGAAGGGACTTTTGAGAAATTGCATGTGCCTGTGGATACTTTCGGGATCTCCAAACTCCAACTGCTTATCAACCATACTAACCCCGAAGTGCTCTTTTGGTCAGCCACAGAAAAGATGATTGTTCAGCCAGCCACATCGGCCATACTAACCCGGAAATGCTCGCGCAGACAGTCACATCTTGTGGGGGAGCTGAAAACGCTGGACGGAGTGTGAAAGCCAAGCCTGCAAGCCCGTCTGCGAATCACACCAACTAGATTACCCAATAGAGAAAGGCTGCACTGCCCCTCGGAAACTCGGCGCTTCGCACGTCAACATCAAAAATCGATAATGTGGGGTGCAATTTCGCTTACAGTGCGATTCGAAGACGACACCCAAAGCTGACGATTCTGGGTTTTAAGGCTTCATCCGCCCGCGGCTGTTATATATCGGCTAGAATCTGCCTGTACCTGCTTCTTCATTCTTCTCAAGAGGTTCTTTTTTTAGTCAACTCCGGTTGATTTATTTGTGTCGTCGTTTCCAGCTCTTGTCTATCGAGTGACGGTTGCCCTGCGCTTCTCATCTCAAAATCGCTTTCCGGGACGTCAATTTGTTCAAATCAACTCACTTTCATCACCATTCCCCTACGCCTTACAATCACCATGTCTTCCCTTCACGCCTACCTCCCTGCCCTCAAAGGCATCGCAATTGCCGGCAGTCTCATCAACGGCGGCACCATGACATCAGGCTACCGCCTGCTACCTGCAGTCTACCCAGCAGTGCAAAAGTCGCCCAAGGATGCTGCAAAGCAGTGGGAGTACTTTTACTGGTCCATGTCCGCCACGGTACCGTGGGTTGACTTGACCACCATCATCGTCATCGGCACCCTTGCCTATGCAGAATACAAGGAGAACAAAGCCGGTCTGCCTTGGAAGATCTGGGCTACTGCGGCAGGAATTATGCCGATTGGCTGGGTCTGGGTGAGAAAGGTGATGCTAGGGCCATCAAATCAGCTGTTGGCGATTGCCAATCCAACTCCTGGCGAGACGGAACCCTTGAGAAACAACGCGCAGAAAACCCTGGACCTCTTGCAGGAGTTCAATGCGCAGATGAGCTTCAGGATGATGTTCCCATGGGTCGTTGGTGGACTTGCTATGTGGGCTACCTTAGGTTTTTAAAGCAGCACTTGTGGGAGGATCGGATCATTTCTAGGGGAGGGGATGTGCGCTGTTTGTTTCTTGTGTAAAACTTTGTGAAAAACTGGGGGATCTTCTGTTTTTGCATCTTATCACTCTGCTACGTTTTATGTGTGTTCTTTTGCTTTGTAATTCCGAAAGTTACATCATGATTGGTACAATGAAATGACCATAATAAATAGCACTCCTGGTTTTCTGAATTTATTTTATCCAACCTCGTCACTTTTCCTGGCCTTGAGATCGTCGTGTAGTGTGTGCACCATCTTTCGCTTCATTATGGCACGTTAGAGATCGCTATAGTGTTGGTTTTCTTAAGCAGTTCCCACTCCAGGATTCATACTTTTGTATAGACATTAGCTACTATTTCCAGACCAGGGCTCCATTCCATTACATAGTATTTGGCGCTATTAATTGTCTTTTTTTACAGAGGATCTTAACAACATCCCGTTTGCCAGGTACTTTGGCGAAGGGAAATGCCGATACTGGAGCGGCTACCCTATATGGAGCTATTGGATGCCGACGGGCGAAAGCAAATTGGGATAAAATAATATTGTGGAGCTTGAGCTGGACAACCCAGTGAATAAAATGTTAGGAATATTTGGTAAGTAATTAAAAAGTGAAAAAAGACACCGCTCTAAAAGCTTGGGACTTGATGTTCAAGGGTGAAGAAAGTCGTTGATTGAAAGACAATTCTGGACTGAACGTTTTTTTATCGAAGCTCCTTGCACTAGCCGCCCACGACCCGCTTGCCTCAATGTCCTTGGCATCGCGGTCACACGAGGGCAGTGTGCCTTTGTTGTTTTGGTAGTCTGGATCTTAAAACCAAGGCTCTTATCTATTAGAGCTGAATCTTGCTCTAGGTTGCCACAGAAAGGAGATAATATATCCTTGCGCGGTAGGGGAGTACTTTCACCAGTAGTGCATTCTGCCACACATATAAAGTCTTTTCTGAAAGACGCCCACAATCCGGTCGCGTGGCCCAGTGGTTGTAAGTAACATGATGCAACTCCACACCGACTTCGCTAACAAGCTCCAAGAAGGCATTTGCTTTACAATAACTTCGCAAAGGATCGCAGGTTCGATCCCTGCCGCGATCAGATCCATTCTTTTTGCCTGTCCGAGGCTTTTGATTTTTGGGGCAGGACGGGATGGGTAGGAGAATGGAACTATTCTAAAAGTAGCCGAGACTTGCATCAAGAAGGTCATTGTTACATTGCTTTTTTTTTGGCCAACTAAGGGAGAAAATGGAAGGGAAAGAGAAATCTGTCAATTCCTTTTACCAAAAACCTACACCGAGAATGTAGTAGCATGTTATTAAATCTACCTTTTTCTCATCGTGGTAGTGGTTCAAATACAACTTTCACCATCGGCAAGAAATCTTGCGGAGCTGCTATGGCATTTCGTATACCAGCAACCCACGAATCAGTCAATTTTCCCGATCAAGGATACCACAGTTTTCTATGTTTTAATCGTTACTTGAAAAATTCCCTCAAGATGGTTGGTGTCATCGAAAAGATGGCATTTGAGCATATGGTTTGGTGGTGTATTGCGTAGTGTGACGAGACGATTACTGAGCCCCACTCAATTTGTAAGTCGTACGACTGCGTCTGGCCCCCTCATATCAATTCATGATTTGAAAAGCTTTGTTGCCTTGAAGTCTACTAGCTAGAATTTCCGAACAGGTTTCTTGATTGGCTCCTGCACGTATGAGCTATCAAGTTATCACTGGATTTGATCATGCCATTCAGTTGGCATTCACGATTTAGCACCTGGTCAACTGCTGTGGGGAATGGGTGCCTGGCGGGACATGTTGGTTGCGATGCACTAGTCTATATCAGGGAACACACGGTCGGTGATTTCCCAATTCAGGCCAGCGTGAATCCTTGGTCCCTGCTAACTCATGATCCTCCTGCACAGGTGCCTGGTACCTAAATTTAACCGGTGTGATTTTCAATCTTAAATTTATCCCAGCCTTTCCCGCCTCTCTTTCCTGACCCCTTACCATTGTAATTTGTTGTTTGTAATCCATCGCTTTTTAATTTTCTCAATTTTCACCAAAGGCTTTACCGTCGCTCTCCGTCAAAATGGTAGACAGAAATCGGGCCGAGCAGATGCTGCGATTGGACATGGCCCTGACGGAGCAGGGGACCCAATTCAGCGGCCCTCTTCGTAGTGCTGCCGAGAGACGTGGGAATATCGCTCTTGGGATCTTGGATCAATTATCCTCTCTAAACCACCCGGAAAAAGATACGAGGCTCTGGATGGTAGATCGCGTTTTGGAGCCCCAGACCATCCCCCACTTCCTCGAGTTCCTATGTCATGGACGCCTACACAACGGAACAGAATCGTCGCTTCCTCGGCCAACGGAGGAAGACGTCATGAAAATGACCCTGCCATTCTCTATATGGGCTCCTGCCCCATTTAACAACTCTCAGCGCTCAACAATGGACTGGATGATGACTCGCATCGGTTCCTATGAAGATGGCAGCCGACTGCTACCTATTGCAAAAGAGCTTCACGCCATGAAGTCGCGCGTTTGGGAGGGCATCATGCCCTTGTCAGAGAGGCGATGGCAAGATCTCAAACTTGATGACCCAGAGAATTTCAATACAGCCTGCAAATACATTGCTGCAGTTATAAATGTTTTTTGCTACCTCAACCATGAGGTAGTCAAAAACTCATTGCGGGGCACATTTAACCTCATATCTGGGCATCTCAAAGTATACGAAAACGCCATAAATTTGGCAAGACAACAGTCTACTGACGGTAACATCGAGAGGCTTTCAATAACTCAGCTCTGGTATGAGTTCATCAAGGCAAAATATGATTATATCGTTGGGAAATCACACAGCTGGGTAATAGACCATATTGAGCGTTTGAGGAGACCAATCCTGGATCAGCTCGCAACCTACGAACCAGAAGGTGTGTCAAACAATCCCTTGGGGTTCGATCAAGTCCAGTGGGACCTTGCCGATAAGCTCCACGATCTGTTAGAGAATGCAACTATGGCGGATACCATGATGTTTCTCCCTACCGATGGATATCGTGGGGATCCGCTCCCGGCCCAGCAAAGCTCAAACACGAGCCAAAACGGAGGAGGATTTATCGAACAGCCCATCACCTGGTCAAACTCTCCTCACAACCGGAAGCAGGACTATATCAGGCGTCATAGATTCTTGTCGCGTCGAGAGAGGTACAATCATTCAGACCCGTTAAGCCAGACTGACGCTCAAAGTCTCGCTGCCACGGCCCGCACCCAGATAACAGCGCAATCGATGGTCCGCCGAGAGTTGCGAGGCGACCCCAGACCGCTCGCGCAGGCGAGGTGGATCGCCGAGACGCTTCAGGCTACCAACGCCGCGTCGCGATCGTTACAATGGAGCTTTGTTGGATATCGTGTGTGCCACGATCATAGCGATGCACAGTGGGATCAATTCACTGCCGCATTCAATGATGATATATCGAAATGGGGCCTTGAGCATTCAAACATTGACAGGGTTCGAGATCTTTGCAAAGTTCTCTGGCTGGATGGAAAAGACCTCGGCATTGACGAGGGTGACGTTGAAGCAGCTAAAAGGTAAGACTTTGTGCCACAAATCTGAACGGTTGAGTATGGTATTAACTCCCTGTTTCAGACAATTCACAACAAACGAAGAGTATGCGGAATATAATACTTCCGTACTTCTGATTGCAGACTACGATGTCATCAACTCATATCTTGAGCCAAAGGCCGGCGATGGATTCGTTTTAGCGGTGGATACCAACTTTGATCCCAATGGCTCTGATGACGAGGAATCTCCTGGATATACCGGTCGCCTTCGCATTCTTGGAAGTCTTCTATGGGATGATCTGGGCGCCATGTTGCAGATGCAAAACCAGCACCTTGATGAGCTTTGGCCCTTGGCCATGAACGATCCCGCATTGATGTACAGAGGTCCCGTGACCGAGACCATATGGCGACGCAAGCCAGCTCCCCCAGAAGTTCCCAAGGAGGTGATTGCCATGGTGGCAATCCAGGCCGCGTTAAGACAACAGAACCTATATGTGGATTAAAGGCGGATTCTTATTTTAGAAAAAGTCCACAAGCATGAGAGATTTGTAGTACCCGAGTTATCACGAAATTCATCCTCACTCAATTTGTAACTACGATGCAATGTCATGCCTGTTGTAGTTGCACCATCTCGTCCCCTCATTGAACCGTCGCGAAGTTGGCAATTTTTTGATTCAGGCGAGAAGGTCGCGTTGGTATTTTAAGGGCGCAAAATTATGTCAAAATGAATTTTCTGAATATCAATAATATTATGATCCTGATCGATTGTTACTCAGAGAAACGATGGCAGCAGAGGTTGATTGGGAGACAGGGATAGCTTGACCCACTATGCGCCCGATTGCAACCATCAGTTACTACAAGCTTAGCGGCTGTTACCATGAACTAGTGGGACTACACCTCGAGGCGCTCAAGCGCTTGGATTTACTGAGACTAAATGCATTCCCCTCATGATTCGTACTATTGTTTTGAGATTAGCTGGAGAGAGCTGCCTACAATATCTGCGATAAACCTAATCGCCCTCCCCAGTGAACTTCTCTCCGGGATAGTATCCCCTCGTGATAGCCGACCCTCGTGATAGCCGATTTCGAACCCGGTTGTGCCGCGAATGGCTTCAAACCTTGAGGATAAGAACTACCGCTACCAGCTGCTGCAGCAGCTATAAAAGCCACAGATAGGTCCCTACCATGGGTACAGGAATCAAGAGCTTCTCAGAGCATTTTGAATCATCGCTACCTTTTGATATCTGGCGCCGTACCTGGGTTGCAGGTCAGACGACCCTGGGCAGTGAAGTAATCAGGTCTCATGCCACAATGACTTTAGGTGTTACAGGAAGAATCCAAAGGACAAGGCCCAAGGTCAGCGAAACTTGGGCCTTTCTTCGGAGCAGTAGTCCCGGGCTTGAGAGAACCAAAGACTGTGGATTCAATTGGCTTCGAATACTTCATCATCTACCAGGATTCAGGGTAGAAAAGTTAAATATCAGTATGATTCATCAAGAACACATCTGGCCAACTGATTTGAAGGCTGGGAGGAATTTTTGTAAAGGCAGGGGGATCTGCTCCGGTACTGATGTCAGAATCATTACAACCATGTGATGATAGTGGCTTATATTCATAACGAACGTGTCTCCAAGCTTTGGCTAATGGCGGTGTTTAACAGCTTTTTGGCCAAGGTCTAGGCCTGGCGCGAAGCCACGAACGCCACTTGCCTTTTGCGGCAAAGATTGGAAGATTTCCCAGAAGACCTTATCCAATTGCCTCTGGAAAGTTTCTTGCCCAGTGGCTGCGCGGCTGTGGCGAATCTCGCTGGCGTGCAACGTTGAGGGCACAGTAACCAGTCGTTTGTATTTAAAGTCATGGCTACACTAGAAGCCGATTGGATTTTATAAATCTGCTTGGCGAATTTAGATGTCACAGTCGGCGTTACTGGGTCCATGACTAAAGGGATGGCATTTGTAGGGAACGGGCCCTTTGAAAGCTCACTAAACAAGAACCAGGATGTTATATGGGATCAATTGTGCTATAATATTAGTGATTTTATTCGAAAATGAACTGGCTAGTTTGTTTGGTGCTACTTGTCCCAGTTCGAAAACAGGTAGCCGATGAGCGAGGCGAGTACCTTGCCGGGAGCGTAAACCTTGTTGAGTGTCTTGCTGGTTTGGGCTACGCTAATGAAATTCTAAAGCCACGGTTATCGATCGAGAATCCGAAGCGAACTGGTGGGCAGACTTTTATGACCCCGTCTCCCAGGCCCGTGGGCCTACCTCGTTGACCTTCTTTGCTGTCACATCCTTGTCGCCCTGGACTCTTCCGTCGGTTTTGTTGTGACATACCCTGACATTGCATCTTGCCCTGGCGCTACATAGTCTTTGTCCACGCATCCAAAAATAACCTGGTGGCGTCTGTCCAATCGATCATGCATGACATTACTCGCGTACAAGAAATGGTAAGTGGAAATCTTTGCATCAAAATAGTCATCTCAATAATAACACCTTGACTTAGGCTATTTTATGGCTGTTTGTCGGGATATGTGTCACTTTGGTCATCACCAGACTCGCAGTCCGTACCTGGAAGCGTATGTGGAAATTCTGGCTATCTGAGGTCTGGCTTATACTCTCTGTCGCATGCTTTACCGTTGTTGTGGGTGGTGAACACTACACCTGGATACATGGCCTACGGGATTGGGGAGACAAAAGTGATGTCGGCTATAACAAAGTATAAAACCCCCATTGAATTGAAGTTCCTTGCTAATTAGACAAATAGTGGAAGTTCTTTCTTACTTTCATCGTTGACGTTGGATATTATTTTCCAAGATTTAGCCTTCTTGCCTTTTATTATGAACTCTTTCCTATATCTGAGGAACGACTAAGAAAAGCACTATATTTCACAATGGCCTATACTACTTGTGCATTCCTCATGGACGTTTTTCTCTTGATATTTTGGTGTGGAACACCTGTATCCAAAAATTGGTAACCAGACCTTCCCACTCCACAGGGTGTTCTGAATGGCTGACATCTGGTGACCGGGTTCGAAGGTCGAAAGACGACAATGATTGCGCATTGTATCTGGTTTCAGAGATTTTTAACATCAGTTGGCCCGTTGGGTTAAGTTCAGAATTACTTAGTAAGAATACCGTTGTCTCACGCTTAACTACCTCGCTAATATCGGGTTTCCATCTTAGTCTTTGCCCTGCCTTTTGGAATGCTGCGACGATTAAAAGCAACCCCAAAAAGAGAGCAAGTTGCTTTGTTTGCTCTTTTTAGTGTTGGAATTTTAAATATCATCATGACCTGCCTCCGCTTCTACTATACTCAGCAGTCCATCTTTTTGTACTATACAAGTGAGTCTTCGCAGTTCGGTGACCTCCACGCAAATTATTAACAAAATCTAGCCGTGGTTAGTGCCGCAGAGATCACCAGCCAAATTCTCGTGTGTGCATTACCAGCATTGCGGCCCTTGCTTCCTGCTATAAGCGTTGGCTGGTCCAAACTCGCTACCGCTGTCACAGGGACAACAAGGACACCAACTGAAGAGGACGAGAGAAGTTTGCGAGGGTCCGATGGAACAAGAGACATTAATGAGAAGGATTCAAGTCGGGTGTATAAAGGCAATGTGGCCGAACTTAGCGAATGGAACCCAGAGGCCTCCGATTCACAGGCAACAGACGACCGAAGAAGCTAAGCTCGGAGGAGACTACCGAGCCGTGGGTGCGGAGAGATAAATCGACGTTGTAGCTGTGTTGTAGAATATACCATCATAGAATATGCCATCAATCTAATTGAATAGTACTATGTATATTTCATTCAAGGAAGGGTAATTATCTGACGGGAAAGCAAAAACAAAAATTATCTTGAAGACTGAAACGTGGGTTCTCGTTACGGTCCATATCATGACGGCGTCACGGTTTGGCTCGCGGGCACGGAGGGGGTATAGTTCAGGTTGATTAACGTATGGATAAGACCATACGAGGTTATTGTGATGGCTCAACGGGTTTATAACCATAATATAGGTCTATCGAGCTAAGATTTTGAACATACCCATGGTATATATGTCCGTGAATCCGTGGGACCACTCCTACTCCCAGAGTAGTATTTACATTGCCTACTTCATGCTCCTCTCCATTTTCCCTCTAATATTTAGGTAGAAACACCGTCCTGACGTGTCGCTTCTCAGACGACTGAAAAAATGAACTTTCCATTATCGCTTCACAACCCTCATACCACGGTTTCTCGGATGAGTTGGGCCAATTATTAGCATCAGCAGCTGATCCCAACGAACAACCAGACAAGGTTAGTAAATTGCTGTTTGGGGTGAAGCTAGATTAGGATTCCCCTGATCCCCCGCCCCAGTTTGAACGCTACGGCGAACAATTGCAGCCTTCGCTCTATTGCGCCGCACATGCATCCAGCTTTACGCGTGAGGGCAGGAATGAAAGCCATTAAAAAGTGACGTCTTTGTTTCGTCATGGTGCAGGTCTGTACTTGGCTTCACCCCAAGCTCTATACTTTCCTCGTCATGAAATACGCCATCAGTCATCCTTTCCTGGTGAAGATGCTCCTCTGAGAGCGCTTCTAAATTATGACACTGACTTGGGGTTCGAAGACTTGGCAGATACCCCCAAAGATAACTCTGACAGTGACATAGGGGATGAGAAAAAGGCACCTCAATGAGGCGTCAGGCATGTTCTTCATGCAATTATGGAAGACGGAGCGCGTTTTCAGCCATTCATAGATTGTCACGGATTATTGGAATCGTTAGACGTCGGCCATCGCGATCCCCGAGGCCGCACACTTCTACTGGGTGCTTGTCAGAGCCTTCTCAGTGCGGATGAATATTCCGGAGCAGGGACCAGTGACCTTTGGAATATCCACGGTAGAGCCCAGCACAGTCACCCATTCCCAAAGTAGGAATACACGATCTGGCCCTACTTCGTTTGGCTATCCAGACATAGAAGTCGAGACACTCGTTGATTTGTTTCTCCAGCTTGGTGCCAATTATAGTCTTTGATGTTTAGCTTAGCAAAAAGAGCGTGCTAGTGTTGGATATGTATCTCTGCTATCCATGTGTAAAGACCCAAGGATTTCTGTCTCAAAATTGGCCAAACAGGCGCAATGTTCAGTTGCTGGGTCCACGTAAACGCGTCTGCGCTTGACCAAATGGAGTCTGAGTCGGCGATCCCAACACCCGCTACGCTGCGGCAACTTCAAGGAGTAGCCCGCGTGGTTAGCAAAATCAGCCTATTGGGCCGTGCCTAAAAGCGGGCTTGTTTCCGTGATGGGGAATTCTCTGCGCTCCGAAAAGCGCCACCAGAGGGTTCAACCGCAGGCTGACTCCATCTTACCAGCATGCATAAATGCGACTACCGCGTATGAGATGATATTTAATTACTTGTGTACCCTCCTTGAAAATCTTGTTTAATGGTATAGAGGTGGGATATGAGTTGCGTACGTTTTATCCTCGTCTTGTTTGAGCTTGTCCTTGTTTGTGCCCTCTGTAGGAGGAAATTATGGCCCCAATAAGACACTCTCATTGATGACTAGCCCATAAATGGCTTCGCGTAGCCTAGCTTTGCCGTCCCGCCATAGCCCCCAGCCTTGTGGCGGGATGCCTGTGGAGCAACTGCATCTGCTTAATGCCTGTGGGATAACAAATATGACCTGTTGGGGGCCGGAATATACAGCGTGATACTGCCTTGTGAGCCGTAGCTTTAGTTACACTTGCGGTAATAGGTCGATGCTATTACAGCTACCCATGAGCTGAGACTTCAAGTATTCCTGACTGTGACGTCAACTTATTTACTGTCTTTCCAATCTGATCTAACCAACAGACTAATAGAGTAGTCAGCCTAGCCTATTTTTGGATCACCTCTACTGCGGTTCTCCCGTGTTGGCTGGACACGTTCAAATGGAGTCCCCCTGCAGGATCCGTCATCTCCACTGTCGAGCTGCGCCCGGGTTTAGAGAAAACCAGGCTGTGGTACTTGGTCATACTTAACCACGCTAGCAAGGCACTGCACCTTCAAGGCGTTGTTTTTCCTCCCATAACTCAACTTTCGCACCAAAACGGCCCCCCATGTCTCTTTTATCATCGTGACCTGTGACTGGGATCAATTCCAGACTGCCGATTCCCATGGATGGTCTTCAAGTCCGCGTGGACGACGGCATTGAGGCAAGAAGCTCTGCCTACAGTTACAGCCCAAACAGCACACTCTATCCAGAGTGTCGCGTTGAGGACGGCATCGAAACAAGGGACCCAAGCTATGGTTACGGCCCAATCGCTTCCCCACAAAAGGACTACCACCAAATCCAGCCTTTGTCCGAAGGTCCACCGAATTTGAAAGAACGAATATTCCGCTTCCTCTTTTCGCCTTGGGGTTTATTTATTACCATCATAATCTCTCTGTTGGTTGGGGGTTGTGCAGGCGGGGGAATAGGCACGGCGTTGTCTAATTCTCGGTGAGCACGGGTTTACCTCTGTATTTTCCGATGTAGCATCAAGGCTAACCTTCCATTCAGTACTGGCAGCTCGACGACCAACAATACGTTGAGCGATAACGCGAGCGACTACGAGCCCATGGCGGGGCTGAATGTCACGGAATTACACGTCGACTGTCCATCCCAATCTACGACGACAAAATATAGGTCAACAGTGTTTGGTGTCGATCTTGAATATTCCTGCGGCGTAAACCTTCCTTCCGGGAGCGAAGCTGTAGGCGGGCTTCCCGTCGCCGATATCGCTGTAATTATTGCATATAGTCTCTCTGACTGCATGGAGGCATGTGCTGCTCTATCATCTGATAATAAAGAGCTTGCAGGAGACGTTGAATGCAAGAGCGTGGTGTTCAGCAGCCGCATGAAGTATCGTATTAGAGAGCATGGAGGAAACTGCTGGCTAAAAAACGGGACAAAGGCGAATCCACTCTTCAACGAAGGGAGTGTGAGCACTGATTTTTATGCAGCCAAGGTATGAGTATTAATTGCGTTTGTGATTTGATTTGTATATAAATAGGATCTAAGTCGGGCTGCGATTGCGACGATACCTGGAGACAAGTTTAACACCTGCCTAATGATGGGTAGAAATACATACTCACTTTCATGTAGACAGGAAGCCACCATGAAAATGTTTTAAACGTTGATGCACAACTACATCAGAAGGTAAGGCGTAGGATGAACCTGCTTGTTGACTGATCTGACAGTTCATTGTCAAACGAGCACTTCCTGGTGTCAATGGTCATTTCCTCTTCTTGTTTAAGGGATGCATATTGCTTCATTTCTTCAATCTCCAGCGACATGTCTTGGCCTTCTTGAAGCTCACAGACTACATCATCGTCCAAGTCAACTTCAAGGCCGCTTTTCGTTTTATGGATTATTCTTGTGACTTGAGATGGGTCAATTCCCCATTTCAGCGCAATTTGATAGGCCAGCTCTTTCTGCGTTCGTTGCATCAAGTAGACTGCTCTATAATACTCCTTTCTCTCAGGGTCTTGTTGATTGTGGCGAACCACGTAGAAGCAAGCGATGGGCGTAGGCTCGGGGTCTCGCTCAAAGGGGGACTGGTATGAGGAGCCAGCGCCATGGCCCTCCATCCATCCACGGATAGTTTCATTGTTGAAATTATCAGCACCAATATTAGACTAGATACGTCCGTTAGTATTCTGGACTCGAATAGGGATCGGGAATATGACCTTGGTCGAGTGGCGAGAAGATTCGACAAACTGACTAAATTTCATTCCTATTCGTTTCTTGCCCTCTTTTTTCGTCCGCGGCGGATGGGATACGCCGCTATCCATACTGCCCCACGATGATATCGAGTGTACAGGGCTTGGAGGGGCAGAGAAGTGCATTGTCTCTACGTCTTGGAAGAAATTCTCGGCGCTCTGCTGAGGGACCTTGGCGTCCGTACTGTTACTCCTTGGGTTTTTATTAGATTGTGCAGATTGTTCAGCAACCCGTCTGGCCTTATCGAATCTTGTAAATTTATTTATTTTCTAAGGAAAAAAACATTAGCACAGGTAAAATAGTCATTCCATGGAGCTAGGGAAGGCTAACCGTCGCAATCAAATTCTGTTGTTTTTGTAGCAGAGTCTTATCCTTGATGCCATTGGTCTCGGCCAATGTCTTCATCTGCTCTCTCAGATGTTTCAGTTTGGTAATTTCGTTCTTTAAGTTCTCCGCCAAGTGTTCTCTTCGAGCAGGGTTATGTGACTTTCCAATCCTGTCATAGATTGCCTCAAACTCAGCAATGCCTTCGACAGACCTTTGAAAGCATTCATCAACTTCCTTCTGAAGGTGTATAGATGCCATTCTTTGAAGGGAATGGTCTGGATTGGCTACATTGGACGCGCGCAAGGTGGAGGTGCGTGGGAGTAAGCAAGGAGATACGGGCAAATTCTCCAAATCTCATTGGCTGAAACATTTGTGCAGTCGGGTAATAAAAGTTCCGAACCATAGTTGAACAAACCCCGCACCTTGTTCTGATTCTGTGGCACAGTTGCTCAAAAAACGAAGTAATTTTGTAAAATTCAGCCTTTCAGTTGACCTTCTGCCAATCGTCCATTTCCATTCTCGGGAGAGAGGCTGTCCTCATAAGAGAAGGAGATATTAAATCAATCTTGAAAGGAAAATGCATAATTGGCTGTTTTATTCTGGCTGATGATGCGACTTGGACAGCCTTACAATCCCTAGCTCTGCAAGACTTCCGAAAGAGAAAATAAGAATATTAATATTAAGCATTAATGATTGGATTTCTTGAAGTATTTTGATTTAAACTAAACTGTTACCTATTGTCCATGGCATGAGTTAACCTGATCGCAATTGATTATAGTGCGACCGTAATTGTGCGACCCATCATTGCCTTGCCCGACGTTTCCCCATTGGATATGCGAGGCAACCAATATTGGGTAGGCATCTGTCTGACGTCCTCATTTATTCTCTGCCTTCACGTCAGCAAAACAGGCTGGCGGCAAATCTGAGCGCACGCCTCACAAATAGGCATAGAAACGCGGAACCAACGAGGAATTATCCTCAATATCACACCCAATTAACAAAAGAATGACTTCATCGGCAGAGGATTTGGACATTGAAATGGCGCGAAATGCCATGAGCGTGCTCCCTGGAGATGACCCTGAGTTACTCATATGGCTGGACGCGCTTTGCCGCCGTCTCCATACGAAATTCGAACGCACCAAGGCGCTTGAGGTCATCAATGAAGCCATTGAACTAACTTATTCGGCCGCTGCAATGACCTCAGAACATCATCCAGATCGAGTTGCGTTGCTCATCAACCTTGCATCCTACCTCAGTAGCAGGTATTCTGTTTCTGGTGCGACCGAGGATATTGACGAAGCAATTCGAGTGACTCGAGATGTAGTCTACGCAGTTCCACTTGGCCACCCACATAAACTTGGGGGGCTGCGCAACCTCTGCAAATTTCTCAAAATCAAATCAGTGCAAACCAAATCGATCGAGGACTGGGACCAGGCTATCGACATTCTCCGCCAGGCCGTTGAAATTTATTCCAGAGTTAATGCAGATGTGACTGCGGACGTGCTTAGCCTTGGGTACGAACTGAACGAAAAGTTTACGGAAACGGGACACGTCGAAAGCCTGGAAGAAGCTATCCGAGTTACTCGACAGACTCTTGGAAGTGTTTCCAGAGATCACCCAAATCGCCCTGCACTCATGCTGAACCTTGGCATTCAACTTAACAACAAATACAAACACAACAAGGAAGCAGAATACATGGATGATGCTATCCATCTAACTGAAGAGGCCCTCCGAGAAATCCCCAAGGGCCACCAGATGCGTCTTGAGCTGTTAGATAACTTGGCACTTTTACTTGACAGCAAATACGTCAGTACACAATCCATGATAGACCTAGAGAGTGCCATTCGGGCCTATCGGGATGTTGTTGATAACACAGCGAAAAACGACTCGAAGCGCGCCGGCAGGCTTACAAATCTCGCAGTGCTCTTGAGGGATAGATACATATCCGCTGGGTCTGTTATTGACTTGAAGGACTCTATTAAGATGACTCGGGAAGCTATCGGTCTTACCCCAAAGGAGGACAAATACTATCCTTTGAGACTGAGCAATCTTGGAATCCGACTTTGCGACAGATTCGAATTGAATGGATCTATTGGGGATTTAAACGAGGCCATTCAAGTTTCTCAAGAAGCTGTTGACAATACTACAAAAGACCAAATAGACCGGGCAACCCGGTTAAACGTGCTTGCGTTGGCTCTCAGCAAAAGGTACTCGCACACGCTTGCTATCATGGACCTAGAAAATGCGATTCAGTTGAATCGAGAGACGATAGAGCTATTCCCAAGAGGCACCAATGAGTATACCATCGAGATGGGTAACCTTGGAAATCGGCTTGGCCATAAAGTCCGTCGTACTCGATCGATGGAGGTTCTGAAGGAGGCCATTGAATTCAGTCAGCAGGCGGTTGACAATACCCCCAAAGATAGCGTTGACTGGGCTCTCTGGTTAAGCAATCTCGGCATGCGATTCTACGACAAGTATCAATTGACGGGCTCAATTGAAGACTTGGTTGAAGCTATTCGAGTGGACCAACAAGTTCTTGCATCAATTCCCGAAAGCCACCGACAGTACGCTGAGGTATTGAACAATTTTGCAACCAAACTTTACGACAAATCGCAACTCACTGGATCCATAGAGGATGAAAAAATCGCACTGGATGCATATTTAAGAGCTCTCAACGCTATCCCGGAAAGTCATCCGGGACGGGCAAAACTTTTGACCAACGTTGGCATTTCTTTCCATCGAGAGTATATAACCATGAACAAAAAAGAGAGTTTGGAGGAGGCTCGACGGTATTTTTCAACCGCATTGGCAAGGAAGAACTCGCCTGCTTCTTATCGAGTTGAAGCAGGTCGCATTCTACTTGCCACCTTCAATCTTTCTGAAGAGGCTGAAGCCCATGAAGCCTACCTTGTTGCCAAAACAACAATTGACTTGATCCCTTTGCTTACTCCACCTTCACTACAAAACAAGGACAAACATCAGATTCTTTCTGATATCGTTGCACTTGCATCACATGCCGCAGCTGCAGCGCTGAGCTCTGGAAAGGGACCCGTAGCTGCGATACAGCTACTAGAGACAGGAAGAGGTGTGATGGCGGGTTCTCTTCAAGATTTCAACACCGATATTTCACCCCTAAGAGAGCGCCATCCAGAGTTGGCACTCAGATTTCTCAGACTTCGAGATCAACTAAACTCTGCAAGCTTGCAGAAGGATATCGATATAACTGGAAGAAGTACTGGCATCTCACAGGCGGAGGCTAATGTACGTTATAAGGCCAGCGATCAAATGCCAATCCTCCTCGAGGAGATTCGCAGCAAGCCAGGGTTTGAACGATTCCTTCTCCCGGTATCGGAATCCGAGATGAAAGCAGCTGCTTCGCGGGGTGCGATAGTTATTCTTAACATTTGCCCGAGCAGGTGCGATGCCTTGATTATCAGAGAGTCAAGCATCCAAGTATTGGGGTTGGCTCAAATCTCCGAGCAAGAATTTGCCAATCATGTGAGAGACATTCAATCTCCTGACTCTCTACGTTGGCTATGGGATATTATGGTCAGTCCAGTGCTCAAGGCATTGAGTTTCGATAGCCCCTCTCCAGATGGAGCTCTGCCGCACATATGGTGGATTCCGGCGGGAAGCCTTATCGGGCTTCCTCTTCACGCTGCAGGAAACCATACTGCGCTCAAATCTGAAAGCACTCTGGACAAAGTTGTTTCGTCCTATAGCTCGTCAGTCAGAGCCATATTACAAGGTCGCCAGCCAAAAGGCCAAAAGGTGGCGAATCAGCTCTCCAAAAGCGTCGTTCTGATTGCAATGGAAGATACTCCAGGCAAAGGTCGTCTTCAATATACCAGAAAGGAGACGGAAATAGTGGAAGAGATTTGCAATTCAATGCAGCTCCCATGTATAAAGCCCAAAGCTTACAAAAATGAGGCACTGGCTGCACTAGAGACTTGCAAAATATTCCACTTTGCGGGACATGGCCATACCAATCTAACAGACCCACTCCAGAGTCACATCATCCTGAATGATTGGGAGACTCAGCCTATGACAATAGGCAGTATGTTGGAAACCAATCTCAACTCCATTAATCCGTTCCTTGCCTACCTATCAGCCTGTGGAACCGGCCAGATTCTTGACAGGAACTCAGTCGACGAAAGCACTCACTTAATCAGCGCCTTCCAACTCGCAGGCTTTCGGCATGTTGTTGGGACGCTCTGGGAGGTTGACGACGAGCTGTCTGTGGATATGGCGAGATTGACCTACGAATATTTCCAAAAGCATGGAATGGACGATGATGCCGTTGCCTACGCCTTGCACTATGCTACGAAGAATCTTCGAGACCAATGGGTGGAACAGGGGCATTCGCTTAGGCAGACTAGAAATGCCCATTTGGTGGTGGACGAGGATGAAGACCGACCACTCTGGGTTCCTTATGCTCATTATGGGGTGTAATTGGAGATTGGAAAGATTGGAAAGTTCAATATATGGGAATTCCGAGGCATAATATTGGGTACAATTAAGTATGGGTAGATTGTTGGGCCGATTCAAACCAACGAGTCTGCTGACCTAGCGCCGCGCTGTTCTAAGGGCATTCTTTACAACAGATTTCCTAGTTCAATCTCCTATATTCTCATTGTTTGAAGATTCTTCTAATAAAACATTTCTTATTCATTTTTGCTTCTGTCACTCTTGTGTTCGTTCCTCATCCCATGTCCACCAGAGTATACCTATCCCCTCCTTCTACTCGGCCGTGTCCGTCACAGCAGCCACCGAAATAGTGTCCACCAAAAAGGTGTAATGGTCAATAGGCAAAGAGAGCACAGTAAATGCCACGCAAGCTGATACGCTGGATCCCGAAGACTCATCAAACTGGAATGTTGAGTAGTACTCTGTCCAAACTTCATCGAGCGCTCCAGTGATACCAAGATCAATAGTTTGCTGAGTGCCAGTTGTGCTTCCAAGTGAAAAGGTTATCGCAGCGTCCTTCTGGCACTCTACTGTATCAAGTCCGCAGTCTGCGTTAACCCAGGCTGAGAATTTATATTGGGTTCCAGAGACAAGATTGATATCCTGGCATAGGGTGAAGACGTTGTTTGGATAATAACTGTAAATTCGACTGCGCGTAGGAGAGTTAGCTTTCGGAGGCACAATAGTAACAGGCTTGGATTGTCTTACTAGACGTTAGTCCCGTCATGTGTGCTATAACCAGCGTCACTTGTTTCGATGCCCGTTGAGTCTCCAGTCAAAAGCGCTCGCTTGAGGGTAAGGACCCATGGGCTCAAGTCAGTGGTGCTACTCTCGAAGCCAGGGTTGCTCAGGAGGTTCGTTTCTGTAGCAGCAACTGAAGTAGTGCTTGGTTCTTGGGCAGTGGTGGTAGTAGCAACGACGGACGTATCTGCGGCGGAGACATCTGCGGTGGTTTCTGTGGGAATTATAACTGAAGTCGATGTGGACTCTTCAACTATTGTTGATGTGGATTCGATGATAGCGATGGTTGTTGAGTCTGACTCTATTATGGGGATGGTTGTCGACTCTGGCCCGATACTGGAGGTTGCCGATGCGGACCCTTCATTGGTGGTCTCTATAGAAATAGCTGCCAGAATTGTCGTGGACTCATACTCATAGGTTGAATACGACTCAGTCACTGATGGCGACGATGTAGCGGTGGTGGTGCTTGTTTGGATCTCCGTGTCGGCTGCGCTAGATGAACCGGAAGTCGTACTCTTACGTGGCGCACATGGCTAACTCAACTATCAGCTCCGTATATAAGAATATCGATTTTATCACCTACCGAAGCCACAGCGACACTCGCGCCCGAAAGAAGGATGAAACGATTTAATCGCATTGCGATGTGACTTCTCTGACGAACTGGAGCGAAGGAAGAGCGGGTGATATGCTGGGGGAGCCTCACAGCCTTATTATATGAGGAAAGGTTCAATTAAAGCAATGAGGAGCAAAAAAAGATTGATATCAAACAATGGTACGACTCAACTTGAGAGAATATCAACAACAGAGCAAGAAGGTGGATTTCCAAATGGCACATGTCGATAGTTCCGCACTAAACGCGCTATTGAACGCCACAAAGCTCTGACAGCCAATAGCATGCTTCAGGCAAGGTTGTCACAGATGTGCCCCATTTCAGCCTCAGTCGATTCAAATCTGCGCTATGCCCAGATAAGTTCAAACCCGTTGGATGAGGCGTTTGACAAAGTCAATTTCATGATGGTCTAGTCGTTTCGGAGCTCGAGAGGTTCACAACATTACTGGAAATGCCGGAAAACCATCACAGATTTTTTTTAAAAGATTTCTATTGCATGTCAAAGACTGGAGGTGGCAGTAAAGATATCTTTCCAGGCCTAATTTCACTCGTGTGGAGCCAATCCCTGATCTAGTCATGGTAGGGGGATGCTGAGGGTGGAGAGTCCCAATGAGGAGACGTTATCGAATGACACGTAATGATTTCCTTCGGAAATACGATGTCCTACGGGACGAAAGTGGTTTCTAACTCTCGGTCAGGGCCAAGACGTGTTTTCGGTTGTCGCAAGGTTTAATCTGATAGATAAGAATGCTTGCCAAGATTCGTTCAATGCTGTCCCGTCACAATTGAGCTGCTACGCACCTTTTGCTTCGATCTGCCTACTTGTATCTAAGATAATAGGTGCCTAGCGCCTCTTATAGCTAGGTCTAGCCCTCTAGGAGGGGCTGCTTCCACCAGCCCGCAGCGGCTCGCAGCGGCTAGAGCTAATGGAAGCTTGCCGGAGCTATTAGGAGGCGGTCGGAGCTGGCAGAAGCTGGCCGGGGCTAACTATGGGTGACAGTAACTGCAATAGCGGCCTCAAATAGCTAGCAGCAGCAGCTAGCCACAACAGGTCAATGCCAAGAAGGTCGGGTCGGGCCGGCAGTCAGTGGGTTGATCAGGCCGGCGCTCGGTCGGTCCGAAATGGTCGGTCCGGGTAACGGCTTCGGGAGGCAAGAACGGCCCCGAATAGGAAGCGGGGGCCCCAGGTCACACAGTTGCTTGCGACGGGAGCTGTGAGGTACGAAATGAAGTTAATAACCGGTAGTTAGTCTGTTAGACCAGCGGCTGCTTTTAACAGCAGCTATGACCTGCATAGCAGCTGCAATAGCTATGATAGCAACAGATTCCAGCTTTATTTGTGTTACGGCTCACAATCACATTTGATCAAGCAAAGATCTCATAAACCGACCGATTTTGAGGCTCTAGATCCGACCTTAGTTTTGTGCGTCAGCTTGGGAAAATGTGCTTTTAACGTGACGGGCCAACCCAAACTTGAGTATCTTGGATTATATAGATTATACCTATTCATTTCCATTTACCAATATTTGATCTACTCATTGCCATTTTCTTATCCACTATTTCGACCTGGGCAGCGTTTTAGCATAATCGCTCGATCATGCTAAATGAAGTTTTACCCAAAACATGTTTGTGCTGTTTAGTTACGCTTACGGCTCGGAAGCTCTTGAGCCTTGACAAGCCCCATTAATTTTAATCTCGTGTAGAGCCATGGAATAGAGTGGGTTTAGCTCGTGTTCCAGCACAGCCATCATCATCCTTTGAGGCCTCGGATATTCCTCAACAAGGAAAGAGGCCCGCTTTTACACAGAGCCCGGACCATAACCAAGCCAGTAAGCCTCTTCGATCAATGGGGTAAAGAAGCCAGTGAGCTGATGATTCGCGGTTATGCATCTCATTTGGGTCTTGGACTTCGGCTAGGGCTGGCCAACAAGAGCGGTCTGGGCTGTCGATCGTAACACTTCCACTGCGACTAGCACAAGACAACACCAAATAGGAAGTGACCGCATAGCCCCAGTGAACAAATGCATTTATAGGTATACTTAATCAGGGAAAGCCCGAAGCATCTGAATATAAAAAAGCTCTGTATCTAGAGTCTCTTGATCTGTACTCCCGCAGAATCACACAAAATCACTACAACCAACAATCAGCGAAAACCCCAACACTAACACACCATCCACCATCATGCATTTCCTCAAGGCAATCACTTTTCTCAGCTTGAACGCTGGAGTGCATTCATTCGTCATCAGGTCGTACGAAGGAGATAATTGCGGGGGCGCCAACCAAGAGATCAATGTTTGGGACAACACATGTTCCTCTGGTCACTCAACGAGATCCTTCAAAGTTCTGTCATATGGAGCCGCTCACCAGAGGGCCCACTTCTGGCACGCAAATGTATGCGTGGGAACGGACAATGTGTCTTGGTGGGCCGATGGTGGCAGTGATACCTTCCTGAAGGGTCGTTGCATCAATGTAGGCTTCGATTCCAAGGCCATTGGCTCTTATTCGGAATAAATCAAACAACACGAATTGCACGGCGGACCTACATATTGAGTTTGAATTTACATATCCACGCCAATCATTCAACAATGCGAATAAGTTATTGGTTGTCAGGAGAGGGAGGGAGGAAGTTGCATTTAACGGAGACAGCAATCAAATGAGATGTCTTTTACTGTATCCAAAGCATGATACATGTCTGATACTTGTGCGTGTACATGTTGCAGGTGAAAATTATTGCTCCGAGGATTCACTATCTAGCCATAACAAGAGATAATGTGTATCAATAGGCATATCCAGTGAAGCCATAAGAATTTCTCAACCTTGATCTTCATGTGTAATCCTCAAGCTCCGGTTGCCTAAGCCGACTCAACTAGCCTTTCACTATGAACTTTATACAGCAGGCTACAATTGTAACGATCCGCACTTCGTACTACGTCTAATAGCCCGTCAGGCCAAAAGATAAGTCCATAATCACAATGCTGGTGATTACAGGTGCGGATAACAGCTGCTAAGGACCTTCCGTTAGGGGGCTCTGTTCGCCCTACTGCACGGGTCGTAACAGCTATCGTGGCCAATGCCTAGGTCTTCACAAGGTCAGTCTGGAATATGGCAACATTGGGAAGGAAAGGGACAGAAAGGGTTACAAGGAAGGTCGGCATTGGGGGAAGGAAAAAGGTTATAATTAAGCGTCAAGGGTAACCAAAAGAAATATACCACGGGTTTTGTTCACACAATTGCATCACACAGTGTCTCAACCTTGATACTTGACCATTTGTGGCAAAGAAGCGCCCTAGACAAGCATGTTACCCATAACCAAATCCATGCTATTCAACATCTGTGCGAACAAGATGTACACGGTGCTCCTTGCCAGGTGCCTGTCGCATATGTAGAAAACAGAACCCATCGAACTCTGTCACACGTTGGTAGATGGATGAACTAGATCTGGTGTATTCCCCACAGCACATTTGGTACCCTTACCCTCTGGAATTATTACTCCATTGGACACCAGATAGACCGTATGGGTCCTCTGCGAATAGATGCTTCTTTAAATTCCCTTATGACGAAAATTCGCGGATCGTTTGTGCACCCCGTGCAACCCGAGATACGGGGGCTCGGCTCCCAATTCCGGTCCGTCAAGCCCTTGGCATCCTGGTTTACGCGCCCTACATTTGATCATAAACTTTAATAATCAAAGTTTCGGAAACATCCACTCCACGTACTACTCAGTTGCTAATTCGTGGAAAATTGTGTTCGGTAGCCGTCATTGGCCATGGCTGAGTGCCAACCTATCTTGAATTTGGTCACGAAAATGTGAAACAGCAGCAAAATTGGGACAATTGAACTTGTCAGTAAATTTTCATGGACATAAAATACGTGAAGTCTTTGGTTTATATTTCTTCTTCGCCGCTTACTTGATCGTAGATCAATAAATATAGCTTTATATTCCTTCCCTCATGCGTTACTCGATTTTGTAGAATTAAGCAAAACATTGTGGTGAATTCTAACATACCCAAGACTCCAAAGATTGTGTGAAGTCTTCTGACACAACCTCAATGACGAAAGGCTGACGTGTTGCCCTGCCATTTCCTGGGACAATAAATGCCGCTAGGAATTTTTTTTTTCGTCTCTTTTCAATACTTAATATAAAAAGTTCCCTTACGTTTTTTTCTCCGCAATGAATCTATCGTTGCTCAAGATCATTCATTTTCTAAAACTTTAAACCCCACCTTAGCTCTACACACCACCTCTCCGCACAAACAACGCCATGTCACATATCGACTTTTACGGCAGGATGGCCGATAGATTTACCCTCGATAACACTCCTCTACTGGCGGCGGCCGGAATCAGCGCTGCGGTGGGTTATACACAGTACCTGTACTCCATCAGACTCTCCTTTCGCGAAGGAAAAGGACCGATGCCCATATGGATGCATACGTTCTATCTGGCCCATGACTCAATATGGTCTTATTTACTTGGCACTGCAGCACCTCTCTATGGAAATCATTGGTTCCTTAGAGCCTATTCAACAGGTCTGTTTGTTTGGTCCGCCTTGGAAGTGTTTTGCATCCACCGAGCCATCACAAAGGAGCGCGAGGCATTATTTTCTTCGATTCTTGGTCCCAAGCCCAGTCTGGAAAAGGTCCTTTGGTATCTTATCCCGATGCAAATTTCCATGTATTGTATTGTTTCTCTGGGAATACTTCTCATGGGAGAAGGCTGCTTCATTCAATGGGGTCTTCTGACAAATGTGGTCATGTGTGTTGGTCCAACACATGAGTATCTTCGACGTGGTTCTAGAGATGGGTTTGCTCTTGGGTTTGCTCTTACCACCATTATTGGCACAGTATTCACATTTGCACCCTTTGGCCAATTTGCAACGGCTATTCCGGAGCTGTTTGACAAGCCGATATTCTATCTTATCGGCGTATTGCTCACATTGCACTCGATTTGGATGTTCACCGTCCTTGCGAGCTATCCGCCAAAACAGGTCAAGAAAAATGGGCAGAAACCGATTTGGTGAACCTTAGGAATCCTTGGATTCAATGAGCGTCCAGGCGACTGGAATACTGAAAACACAAACTCAGATCAATTGAACCTTGTCTTATCATAAGCCTGTCAGTTCTCAGTGAAATACCTCTAAATACAGTAATTTTCATATACTAAGAAAAGGTCCTCGATGTGGTCAGTTGGGATCTTTTCGCCACATCCCATCTTCAGATGCATCAGCGCTTGATCCAACTAACTCTTAGCTCTGATCCGGGGGTGGACAAAGCCGTACCTTCACTTGCGGACTGGGGGTAGCTGAAATATCAACCTTGTAATCCGCAGCCAACATTGAACTCACGCCCTACGTAAACAGGGGTTCAAATTTGAGTTTTCCTCCCACATATCCCCCACAGTAGCAGCAGGACAGAGGTATCATCCAAGCCGAATGCCAAGTATTTATCTACGAGACGCACTTGTAAACGGATCGCCAAGAATCATGTTTACGTGGAAGATTAGCCCCGACATGAATCTGGTTGATACAGCCATCGCAACATTTTAGTTCAATATCAAGTGCATTCCTAGAAAACTTTGTTTGTCGTTTTACGTTTGGGTTTCCGGAGCAGAGATGCAAAAGTCTAAGCAGGGGCTTCTCCAACAGCTTCTTTTCGAGATCCCTCAGGCATTTTCTGACCTGATCCGCATAATTTGCCCAGATCGCTACGGAGACTCTACAGAGCGAAGTTGGACGTTGGCTCAGTTGATTGGGGCTTTTAACCGGTTCAAAGATATCAAATGTCATGCATCGTCATCTACCAAGAGGTGCCTGTTTGTGGATGGCCTAGATGAGTACAGTGGGGACCATCTTGACCTAATTAAAACAATTAGAACGATCTCGGAATTGGAGAATGTTAAGCTATGTGTATCTAGTCGACCATGGAACTGTTTCGAAGATGCCTTCGGTCGCGATGCACGTCGCAAGCTATACCTTCAGGATCTGACAAAGGATGACATTGCCAATTACACGCATAGCAAGCTAGAAGAGATCCAGATATCCACTCTCTCCGCCTACGATCAACCAGCATACCAAGCAATTATGCGCCAGATTCTTGATAGAGCCGATTGAGTCTTTCTTTGGGTCCATCTCGATGTACGGTCCCTCAGGGAAGGAATAGCAAATGGAGACAGCCTCGTACTGCTTCAAGAACGTCTGGCGGAGCTTCCCTCGGACCTGAATGAGTTCTTCAAGCGTTTGATCACTTCAGTGGATAAGGTACATCAAAAACGAATGAGCGCTACGTTTCAAGTCGCTCTTCGCGCTTCCCAACCGCTCAGGCTCATTCAATCCCGATTTTTGGATGAGGATGGAGAGCAACCGACGGCTAACAGTGATATCTCATTTCTTGATAAGCTAATTTTGTTCAACGATAAACAGCGCGAATTATACAAAGAAGAAGCGAAAGTTCAACGCCCGTTGAGTGGCCGGTACAAAGGGCTTCTAGAGGCGCCAAAGTTTCCCGAACTGAAAACAGTGGAGTTTCTCTATCGTACAGTACGAGATTACTTGATGAGCAAAGAGATGCAAGAGCTGTTCAGTTCAAACTGCGGGCCCTCTTTCGATATCAACTATCATGTCTGTAAAGCTCTGCTTGCTCCAGCCAGAGTCTTTCCGGGTAGTTTTACAGAGCATGAATTGTCCATGTTCATGTTGTGGGCTCGAAAGTTTCAGGTCGAGCATGGATACAATGACTTACGACTACTAGATGACATGAACCGGTCATATCATGGATCTTATCCATATTTGCTAGACAAAACCACGTTTATAGGACAGGCAATCCTACGCGGCCTCGTCACATATGTCAACCATCTTGTGAACAGAAGGTCTTCCATTCTCATTGAGGACAGTGGCACCGCTCTATTCTTTGCCTTAACACCTTACCAGAATGTTCCTTACTCGGATCGGGTCTTTACAACCGCAATCAAACTTGTGCATTTGTTTTTAGATAATGGATTTAACCCAAACAACCGTTATAACAACTCGACGGTCTTTCGGGAATTTCTTCAACTCCACAGATTAGGGGACACCGCAATCACAGAACATGGAACTGAGTCAGACCATCAGTTTTTTACTCAGGCCCTCCCACTTTTATTATCGCATGGTGCAAATGTCAGCGATGCATTCGAGGGTAGCGGATGCTGGGCTTCATACATACTTGATCATTTAGATTTGGGTCCCTGGGACGTCACAGTGGAATTACCAGCCAAAGAAGTGGAGGCTGTGCATTCTCTTGCTATTCTTTTCGATTACGGGCTTGATCCAAACAACATAGACCGTTTCAGACATACCGGTAAACGGACGATCTGGGGGTCATTCCTAGCCGCTATGATAGCAAGCCAAACAAATCACGGGGTTGGGGAAGGTTTCTGCAAGGAGCTTCTGAAAGTCTTCCTCAAATATGGAGCGAACCCTTGGCTTCGGGTGCAGCTTACATGTGAAGACGATACAGCAGAAGAACGAGTTGAAGAATATTACACTGTCAAATCAATAGTTGAAGATCTTTTTGAGGAAGAGAGCCGGGATAAGCTGAGACCTATACTCAAAAACGCCATGGAAAGATTTGGGGACTGACACAATCCGCCATTGTCTCAAACGGGGAGGAAGCGTCACCGTGGTTATAACAATGACTCTTATCGAGGTCGTCCAGGGAAGAGGCGTAGGTAATACCCCACTCAGTCGTTCCGTCGTTGACTATCATGTCATAGGGTGATCATCAATGTAAAGTATGACAGCTTGGTTACTTTAAACCAACTCCACAACGTACCATATTTACGAGGACATAGTTGGGCCAGAACTTAAATTATCACTCTCGCACTGTAGATGCTGGAGATGAAGCAGTATATACCATGCCATAAGAGCCTAATAGAAAGGAAGAGTTATATAGATGTACCCCCTTTGGAAAGGAAATTATCCAATTAAATCAAAGACAAAAAGTACCCGCAGTGAGGTGCTGGGAATGAATGCTATTTGGATTTCAGCTGATCAAAGTATCTCACCACCTCAGTCATATGGATTATCATAGTATTTGAGGTTCAGAGCTTTGCGGAACAACCCATGAAGCAATCATTCTGTCGGAGAATCCGGGCGGCTAAAGTCATGGTAGTTCTGAACAAAGGTATTGAGGAAAGATATTACACTAGGTAAAAGTGCCTCTGCCACGTCCTCTGCTGATGGACATGAGTGCAATTCGGGAGGAGGAGAGTTGCCCACATTCCTTACTAGGGCGGATCCTGTTGCGACAGTGATGGACAGACTTTCAGCGTCGCCTAGTAGCTCTGGCCTAGGCCTCAGACGATCCGAGCGACGCGGCGAACCGTGTTTCTGGGGCTCATCAAATGTATGCAGTTTCGGCTCGATTTCTGCTTGCATCATGAGCTGCTTAAAAATCCCCTCATGAGACTGACATCCGCTGGTACCTTCCTCATCTACAAGAATAACAAGTGCCTTTGCGTTAAACATGCGGCAGTAGTCGTTCACTTTCTTGCAGATGCCTTTGCGGCGGTTCTTTCGGCTGATCTTGGCATTCCCGTTCCTCTCCTTCTCACCACGCTCGCGCGCCATGATGAACTCTCGTTGGCATAGAGGCTAAGGGATGCAGACTACAGGTATGATACATAACCGGAGCTAAGCGGGATATTTATAATGATCATTTCCTACACTCTCGGCTTTCAGCTCTAGTTTGATAGTTGACGAGCAGCAACAAATACGCGCCGTATGTGGCTCGGATGCCGTAGACATGATTCGACAATGTCCTCATTACCACACAGGTGGCTGACACGGACGGCTGGCACAGACGGCGAGGTGATGAGGATTCTTTGTTGCGTTACTTTGTTCACATCCACAAAATCTTTGACATTCATGAACAGAGGTGACAGAGAACTTGAGTATTTTCAAGAATAGTATCGGATTACACTTTCTTTGTTTAACTCTTAAGCCAGAGATGGGTGCACCCACGGATCCCATTGTCCCGAATGCATTATGAACACCAGATGACTGCCACCGACTTGTCGATCTTCCTTTGTTGCTGACCCACCAAACGTCAGTATTCTTCTCGGGCGGTATAACCAGAACCCACACCTCGCTGGCTGTAGGATAAGAAGCCAGTAGGAGAACGTTTACTTCCCCGCGTTTCTTCACATGGCATGCTTCTTGTTCGTATAGCATGTAGCAGTCCCTTTACGCCGATCTCGGTTTGCGAGCGAATTTTTCGGGATAAGCCATTTCAACACAATAGCGGGCGAGTCTCGCGTCATTTGGTGTAATTGACCAAGGACCATAGGGTTATTGGCGGAAGTTGACTGGCTTTGACCAATAATGGGCTTAAATTTCTAACCTGGATGCCCTATCGAACTAGAATGGGTACTTACGCTAATCGTAGCAAGGTGAGAATCCAGCGCAGGCCGCAATGGAAAGAAATGCTTGTGATCCCATTATCCCTAGATTGAAAGCCCTATTTCAAGGTTTAAGAGCCTTGCGCGACAATCAACTGCCTATTTACATTTTATGATAAGTGGCAACACCTGTGGTACTCATGATTTACTCGGATGTGGGTTTTGCAAGAGGTCTCTGCTTTTATACATGTCAGCATGAGGTGCAGAGAAGCCGAGTGAGACTGGTAGCAGATGCGCTAACCCTTTTGCAAACTTGTGACATTTGGTGGTCATGCCCTAACCAATGGATAATGTAGATACGTGACGCGCACCGTTTCCAAGTAAGCGGGGAAGCGTAAGCCGCGAGGTAGCATTTTGCTTAGTCAAATCCCTAGATACGGTTGCAATTGGTGACGGCCGAAATTAGCTCATTTCTCAGCACTTGAAGGAGGAGAGCCTCGTTGTTGCTGCATCATTATTACTTTGCTAAGTTGGGACGACGTAATGGACCCCGTGTCAATTCTAGGAGTCGCTGCGGCGACAGTGCAATTCATTGACTTCGGACAACGCCTCTTCTCAGAAACATGGGAGATCTACAGGTCTGCCTCTGGGCAGAGTGTTGTGTTGGAGGATCTTGCTCTCGTCTCCAATGATCTGGCCAAGTTGACAGCGGCAATAAAGCAATCGCTCGGTGAACAACAAAAGGAGGGTGCGAGAAATGAAGCGGACAACCAGCTGTGGAATATCTGCGACGAATGCGATGCCGTCAAGTCAGCCGTACAAAACATTCTGTCTGAAATAAATGGTGATTTTCAGACAGAATTACAGCGGGCTCAAATTTCTCGCAACAAAGGTGGGCTGGGAGATAAGAATGCTCTGTCAGTGGGCGAATGTTTCCGAACTGCTCTTAGGAGGTTTCGGGCGCGTAGGGAGTTGATGGAAGTGCAATCCCGCTTGGGGCGTCTCCGTGAAAAGGTAATGGTGGTGACAACGATATCCGCTTGGTATGAGCATCTTTCACTGCTTCTAGTCCTCAACAAAGCCGACAGGATGCTGATTGCCTGGTTAGGATTAACTCGAGGCACACCAAGAATTGGGAGCAACAGTTGAGTAGTAAACTGGATTCGATGATCGTGATGCTCAACGAGGCGATCAACGAGGCAGATCATTTCGGACCAATGCAACGACGAGTTAATAGCTCGATGTCTGTCGAGCCAATGGTTGAGAAATCGATGAGAATGAATCAGGCGGCCACGGAAGTTGTTGACCGTCTCTGGGGAAAGGGTTGGGAACCTGACTGGTCACTGCTCTCTTCATTCCCACACCAAACTAGTGTTTCAGCTGCCGAAGTAAACTCAATGATCGCCAACACTCTTCGATTCGACACCATAGAGAAGAGGGAAGAAGCAATCTCTGAAACATTTCAGGCTACCTTTGATTGGATATTCCACGATACACCTCCCACTCTGAACACTGACAGGACAACATGGCCAAGCTTCCCCAATTGGCTGCGCGGTGAGTCGGCGCTGCCATTTTGGATCACCGGGAAGCCTGGGTCCGGAAAATATACAATTTTAAAATATATCGCGAATCATCCAAGTCTGCAATCTTTACTAGAAGAATGGTCCACCGGCCTGCCAGTATACACCATCAAGTACTATGCTTGGAAGCCAGGTTTGGGGCTGGATAAATCAGAAGAGGGACTGCTACGGACACTTTTATATCAGATTATCAAGATTAACCCAGAAATTAGTCCAAAGATCTTCCCAAGGAGATGGATGTTGTTCTTTACAACGCGTACTACTGACCCCCGCCATTTTCCGCCTTGGACATATTGGGAACTAAAGGAGTCATTCTCCTATCTCCTAAACCAAGTAGGGCTTACAATGCGGCTAATGGTTTTCATCGATGGGTTAGACGAATTTGAGGTGGCTCCAATGCAGCTCTGTTCAATAATACGGGAGATTGCAACTCTTCGTAACCTCAAGATTTGTGTTGCGAGCCGGCCATGGCCTCAGTTCAGTGATGCCTTTGTGGAGAGCCCGCAGATCGAAATGCATCTTTTAACTCATGAAGACATCAAGTCCTTTGTTAAAACCCGGTTCCGAGAAACTCCAGCCTTCGCAGAGCTCAATGACCTCTATCAAGACGAGGGTGATAAGCTCCAGGCTGACATTGTTTCCAAGGCAAATGGTGTATTTCTTTGGATCTCACTTGTCACAAATACTCTGATTGAGGCTACTGTTGAAGGAGCCAGTCTATTAGACTTGAGAGAAACCCTCGACCGGTTGCCTTCTGAGATTGAACAATTATATACTGCAATTTACTCGACACTTCCTGACCGACTTTTACCGGATTTCTCGGTCATGCTATTGATATACAATTCAGCCAAGGGGCCTTTGGATTATATCACCATGTGGCTGGCGGACGAGACTAGAGGTCGTAAAATGCGCATTGAAATCCAAAACCTGAACCGGAATAGTCTCCGGAAATCCTTGACTCGAAGACTCAGTGCCCGAACCCGGGGAATTTTGGAATTAATGTCCGGGTCAGACACTGTACAATATCTTCACCGAACTGCGGCCGAATGGGTTAAACAGCCGGAGGTATGGATGAACATTCGGAACGCAAATCTTCCTGGCTTCGATCCACACATGTCACTCCTACGAGCGGAAGTGATCCGACTAAAGGAGTTGGCTGCCGATTATCAAACAGATCGCCTTATCACTAAAGAGTTTTGGGGAAAGCTCGATAGACTACTGCATTATGCATCTCTTGTTGACATTGCCGTGATTCCTGACAAGACTGTTGTTGCGGTAGTTGATCAAATCAATCGCTCATTCACGCAAATGTGCCTGGAGGATCACAAGGACGATGAAAACATACTTTTTAGCTGGCCAACATTCCAAAAAGTTCATGACCACTATACCTGGAAGCAACAAAAGGCCTTGGGCACGGTAAACACTTTTGACGGCTTGACAGTACAATATGCGATACTTCCTTACGTGCAGTATAAACTCGAGAACGAAGAGTCATTTCATCATGTCCCGAATACAAAGTCATGGGAGAGGGTTTTCCTAGTGGAACAGGCCGTCGGGGACCAAGACAACATCAATTCTATGTTGGGTACATGGAAGGAGCCTCCTCGGCTTCAAATGTTAGAATATGTTCTGAAAAGTGGCCTCCGGGATTGTTCAGATAAATTCTTAGAATACCTCTGTAGTCGAACGGAACTTTCTGATGTTGAGTCCGAACAGAGGTATATCCACGAAGTGTTGGCCTTATTAAGACAGTATGGTATTCTGCCAAAGCAAGGTGTAAAAATGGGCAAACCGGCGACAGCGCCGAGACCAGATGGAAAGAGTGGAACAGTAGTGACAGGGATGTTATCAAAGATGCATAGATGGGTGCAGAAGAGCAGACGCACATGATGCTTGTGGGTTGACTATGGTCAATAATCTATTCAGTAGTTATTTATAAACAAATCAGAAGATATATACCATGAGCAGATCATTTGTTCTTGTACAAAATTGACAAGGATACTTGCTCGGAAATCTTTTAATATCCGACTGCTTCACGGCTGTGTTTCCCTCAATAAAGGTCAAGAATGCCTGCCAAGTTGAGCTTCGTTATCGCTTAATGCCTCACACCAACCAATTCTCCAAGTAATCCAAGTATTCGAAGCTCAGAAGGACGAAATATCAGGTCACCTTTCCCGTGCACAATACCATTCACTTGACCTTTACAATCTCGTGGCTCAGAGTTGCAGTGGCTATCTCAATCCTTGAACAAAATTACCCCGCAGATACATTTCAACCGCCTGCGTAGTGCGCACATGTGAGATTACTTTTTCATTGCAACCTGGTTCACGAATTGGATGTTCGCAACAAGATGCCCCCACGCTGACTGAGTCCCTCGCATTAGCTCGCGTGCCTCCCGCATTAGCTGGCCTCCTGCGGCTGTCACAATGTCCCAATCCGTAAATAAAGACTTCAGTGTCACCAATCAAAGAATCCCGATTCAAATTTGTTTGACAATGTTTAAGATGGTGAGATATTAGGCATCCGTAAGGCATTCTTTGAGCACTGCACTTTAGTATGGTACTAACAAGTATAAAGGCTCGGCTTCGGTGTCCCGAGGAGAAAATCAAAATTCATCATCTCAAATTTGAACTATTTTTAAGTACTGATCATTTTCAAACTTCTTTGCTATACATGAGTTTTGGATTTGGTGCTTCTTCGCAAGGGGATGGGGCTCCAACCTCGTATCCAGGGTCCTGTCCCCCAACAGAGTTCTCCGCAATGAGTGAGGACATGCCCTTTGATGAAACGGGTAAGATGCGACCGGCCACAGCTCTCCAATACGTAGCTGGACACTAATGACCTTATCCAAGCGTTTTTTGATTCTTCCTTCCCCGTGCCAGTATCACTAGAATCTAGCGACATGGCAATTGGTAGTCCAGGCGATATCTTCACACATGACTCACCCAATAGCATCGCTCTCGGCGATGGCTACGATCCTTTCAACCAGTTGTCAATTTCATACACCACAAATGACGCATCACAATGTATCATCAGTGAACCGGCATCCATTAATGATGCCGACATCTCAGCTTCCTCTACGTTTCAAGCTCAACTCTTCTCGCAGACGGAAACGAATTTGGTCGATAATTCTACGAATGCTGCTTTTTTACCTGGTTTAGCCGATGACCTTCAGGATGTGCAATCCAGTCTGTAGATTTGGCCAACTGCAAGGCTTCATCCACAAGAACTAGTACAAAATATGCAGATTTCACCAGAAATATCCCATAATAATTTTCCGGGGCTTGATTCTGATTCAGTCGATGTCTTTGGTACGGCCTCGCTTCCGAGTGGCAGTCATATAAATTGGGATAATTCTTCCAGCCCTCAGATGCAAGCTCTGGGAATGGGTGGCGCTGAGGAGGCCGGAAATAACTTCCAAACTGATCAATTCAGTAGCATATCAGAGGCACAGTTGATACCTACTGGGTCATCATATAGTTGCCCAATCTGTCATACGATATTCGCGGCATACCTCCAAAGAGATTATGAGAGACACATGGATACTCATAGGTCTCCCAATGAAAGAATCACTTTCCAGTGCGATGAGTGTGATGCGGATCCATTCACAAGATTTGACAACCTTCTGCGGCACCAAACGAGGAAACATGGTCGTGTACCAACCTCAATTATCAATCATTAGCTGTAGGGCAGATAGAAATAGCTCACACTCGCTTCGATTTGTTAGCCTTTTAATCCTTCTGGCATAACCTTAGCAATGCTGGAAGGTAACTATAATCTCTAAATCCTATAGGTTATTTGGACAATAAAGACCCGGCTTTAGCACTATTCCTAAATATAAAATATCTTCTTTTCATCATGTCCCAAATCACTTTTGCCTTCGCCTCGCCTTTAACGTATGACCCCGCTCTAAAAATACAATGCAGTAACCCCAATCCCAACCTTGTGTTGATCCTCCCATTTCCAAATTCATAATACATTTTTTGCCGACCTCTTTGTAAATCTTCTCTCCTTCAGCCCCAAACCCTCGAGCACATGCAAGGCGTGTTTTCGGCAGATTAGTCGCAATCCTTGTGCTGGTTGTGGTGGGCCCTTTTTCTTTTTTCTCGCCATGGCGTCCGCCTCGTTTATGCCCGAACCCCCTTCCGACTTTTGCGCCACAATAAAAAGTAACGTATTTGAGAAACCACGCAAAGCGTGATGACGAGCGGCCCGCAGATTACGCAGATTTTGTCGCTCGTGGATGCCTTGTCCCACCCGCCCCATCTTAGCAACACCATGACGAGGATGGCGATCCAGACAATTTGGATGACTGTGGTGGCAACGAGGGAGATTATGGACGCCGTAGTGAAGACTGCGCGTCGCTTTTTTAAGAGATTCCCTTCGCTTTCCACATAGCTGCTGTATCCATCTGAACCAGGGTCTTGTTAGCATGCGCAGGTCGTGGTGGGAAAGTGACAGGGATGTCTTACAGGTACCGCCCAGTCGCTCTGATTCATCAATAATTTGGTGATAGCTATCGTCTTGCCTGCCGATGTGTGACATGTTGTGATATGGGACTTGGTGGTCTGTTGTTTGGCTCTGCTGTGAGGAATTGAGGTTGGGCGAGCTTGGCACCGGACAACTTTCTTGTTAAAACACGAGAGAAAAATATTTTACGCAAATAACCAAATGCGAAAATGGGCCAGTACCTGTCAGCTTATATCACCTCGATTTTATGCCCTGTGCCTGTTATACGGCTATGCCGTCGCCTGAATTCCCCCGGATCCACACAAGGGTGCACAGCCCGTCAATAGCTGGCCAAAACAAGATTGGCACGGGTCTCGACACGCGTGGCGGATAATCAGGTATCCTATTTTTATCAGACCCCTGCGCGCTAGCCTCCAAGCGAACGGAAAAATTACAGACGGCAGCTTGGAAGCGACCTTCGTGTCCATGTCAAGTGGCCCTGGCTGAAACAGGGGCTGATGGGGACTTTGGGACGAAATATTCATTGTGGCTCATGCTGTGATCAACACATAATCACCGGGTGCCCTGATCGAGTTGCAATGCCATGGATTGTGGCCTACAAGGCTGGGCAGGGTGGCTTGCAGCCTTCTACGCAGCCTACACATTAGCCAATTATTAAAGTTTCCAAGCCGTAGGTACAGGGTCCATTTCTTATTCAAGCATATCCTCGTCGTCATCGTCATCATCATCGTCATAGTCGTCTTCATCCAAAATGATGTCAGGGTAACAGCTTCTGGGGTACTTATCTTCCCCACCAGCCTTATCGACGAGACGCCTTGTCAACGCACGCAGTGATTTCCAGTCCCTGTCCTCCTTAGTCCAGATGATGTTGAAACTGTCCCATGGTTTGCTCTCATACAGGAAATTTTCGTGCGTAGAGAAATAGGTAAGCTGCTGCACTCTGCTGGTAACGAGATTCGGACATTGGTCGTTTAAGTATGTGAAAAGGTCAGACCAATCCCCACCGCCAGCGCATATTTTGACCTCGTGAAGGTTGATGCATTCCAACTGTGGCCATTCTTGGTTGGAGAATGGGCTCAGAAGCTCAATAATGGACGTTATGCTTGTCAAAGCTCTGGAGAGCGACAGGAATCGAAGGCCCCGAGACCCAGGAGGCTTGGGCCATTTGAGGGTATCCAAGTCAAGAAGATGCGTCCCTTTGATGCCTAGTGACTCAAGATTGGGGCAAGATGCCACAAAATCCCACACGAGATTTTGATAATCT
Source organism: Calonectria naviculata (assembly GCA_003031705.1). Taxonomy (NCBI): domain Eukaryota; kingdom Fungi; phylum Ascomycota; class Sordariomycetes; order Hypocreales; family Nectriaceae; genus Calonectria; species Calonectria naviculata. Next base: position 55,417 of record NAGG01000058.1, read on the forward strand.
CTATTGGGAAATTGTATTTGCAAGTTACTGGGTGGTAACGAGTCGTAGGTTGAGTCACCATCCAAGGCCCCTTCCTTGGTGGCATTCAAAGTATTAAATATGTCACAAGCACCATCAGTACCAGTCTGGTCCATGATATATATGCGCAAATGCTTCAGTCGATGATACCTATCCGTATTCATGACATCTACGAGACGCAGAATGTCCCTAGTACATGGAAGATCAATGCGGAGATCAGTCAGATACTGGAACGCGTCGGTCTTGAAGGCAAGTTGAATGGTGGAGAGAATTTCTTCGATCGCCAAAACATCATAACACTTCGCTAAGCTGTCTCCGTGACCGTGGGTGTTGACAGTTGCACGGGGAAAGGAGATGTGAAAGGCTTGAACCGTCTTTAAAGACCCAAAAATGCCGCACAACAAAGCATGCTCATTGGACTTCTCCATGTGAAATCGAGGCTCAGCGCCATCTGTTCGTGGCAGTAGCTCGTCTCGACAATTGGAGGCTTCCGCAAAATTCAAATCATAGCCCTTTTTTCGAGCGCGCGCAGAATCATATTGGTAGATCCTCTGAAACGTCATTGCATCGCCCAAGTCGTCCATTCTCAGTTTCCTGACCGGAGGACCCTTTTGGCGAGCACAGCACTCCAAGGTTCGCATGAGCTGCTGCTTGGAGCTGAATTTGAGGGGCCACCAGAAATGGTCCCGTAGAAGATTTGACACCGTCGCGTTCCAGTCGCGTGAGGCAAGTCTCAGTTTCAGCAAAACCGACAGATCGGCTTCCTTGTGATGGAGGGGGCTCTTTGCATTGTAATTGGGGTTTTCAGCTTTCACAGAGTAGTTATTCCACATGCTCGGTGTCTCGCAGTTGTACCAATCGTCGGCAGTCTGGTAGAGAAAACATGAGGCAATGCGATGCCTGACCTCGAGCGGGAGGCTCATTTCGGTGCGTGGTGTGATCCGGTTGCTCTTTGACTCCCTCACTTTCAATCCGAGCTTGATAAATAAACGCGTATTGAGGAGAATGACGTCGATGTGATGCGAGTCAATCGTCTAGAAATTTGGTCTCTTGACAGATTGAGATGGGATTGGCTGTTCATAGAGCACGTGACCTGAGGCACGAGAGGGCAATTTCTCAAGGGAAACATGGCCAAACCGCGTCGATGCAGGAGGTATGGCTTTAATACACTGTCTATCAATCGAACTGTCGGGCACAACTCTTCGGAATCCTCGCCGCGATAAATCTGGAAGGAAATTGCGGTGAAAGTCTCCAGGTGAAAGAATCACCCACAATTTGGACCCTGAGAATTTAGGATCGCCCTGCCAGATTCGACTTACCCTACATCTGAAGCATTATTCATAACTTTGGGAGACTCGTTGGTCTTTTCCTAATCTGTCTTTTTGTTTTTTGGTTGTCGTCTTTATTCATATTCTCTCTTTTTATTGGATCAAAAATGTATCCCATTCATTACGCATTTCACTCCGAAATCCTGTCCTTATCTTGCGTTTCAATCATTTTTGAGGTCGATGCGCAAACCAAATGCCGAGACAAGACATGGACTGTGCCACAGAAACTACACCAGCCACACACTGCACAGCCACATCCATTAAGCCGGAATTAAGATGACGCGGGACTCTTCGATGTAGGCTGCAGTTGCCATGCATTAAGCCTGGTGGCTTGCTTTTTCCAAAACCTGTTGAGAAAAAAATATCGCAGAAGATTGACTGAATTCATCATGGCTTCTGAAAAGGCCTCTCGAATGTATTCCCTCCTGGAGAGACTTCCAGACGAGATTCTCCAAGCCATCTTCTCACAGTTTTGCCATCATTGTCTAGGAGCCTTGGACACGCCGATATACCAGCAACGAGAAAGCCTGGAGGCACTCAGAGCCGTGTCTCGGTGCAACAAGGTCATCCGATCCATTTCATTACCCATTTTATTCCATAATCCCACCCTACTTATTCCATACTATCCTCTTGTCCGAATTCTGAGTCGACAACCGGAACTCGCCCATAGCGTGAAGGTCCTGTATCTGCCTACTCGTGAACGGCATGAGGTGAAGAAGCGACCGTTTCTCCAAGACGTGGCAGAAGACCTATCCCTGAGTATCGAAAATGTCTCAGATACTTGGAAAAATATCGAGATGGAGCTGCTGATGGCTCTTTGTCCAAGGGTAGAGCATATGAAGATAGTCATGATTGATGCCTATGAACAACATTCGAAGCCAAAATTCAGCATTCTCAAGGATCGCTCGATGCAATTGACACATGTAGCAGCATTTCAGAACCTCAAATACCTCGAGATCGATACAAGTGAATGTGAAAAATTCAACCTTGCTGATGCTGAGTTGTATTTGCTTCTCAAAGAAGCGCCGCGCTTGGAGTGCTTGAGTTTGCTGGGGACGAAAGAGTACAGACAGCCTCTTGCAGGCAGGAAATTCAACCTGAAGCAGATTTCTCCTGCAATCCAGAGCTTAACTCAACTGCAAATTTCGACGTGGCTGTTTGACGATAAGCAAGAACCACCCGACTATGACTTCACCATCTTCTGCAAGATGGTTTCCATGGCCCATAACTTGAAGCATGTGGCCTTCTCTATCTGCGAAGAGGGCCAGTGGGCACACGTCCGGCGCCAAGTTTCACCCGTTCAGTTCATCAAAGCTCTGGAGCCTCGAAGAGAGACTTTGCAATATCTCTATCTCGATTTCGACAGGCTGCGCCCCTACAGGTATGAATCTGTTGATTCAGCTATTCTCAAGAAATCAGACCTTGCCAAATTCAGCTGCCTGAAGACCCTAGAGCTAGGCGATTCGTGTTTTTGCCGGCACATATTGAATCCCAACATATACGGGCCAGTCCCAAGTGAAAAGACTTGTTTGATGGAAGTTCTTCCAACTAGCGTTAATAAGATTACGGTTCTGACATCCAGATATGCGCCATGGCAAAGTTGGGGAGATGTTCTCTTCCTCGGCACACAAGACCTGGCCACAAGCCTCCCGGAGCTTCAACACGTGGAGGTTGTTGTTGCGATGCATAGCACAGAAATTGGGATGGTGGATGAATTGATGGAGAGGAGACGTGAAGAACTGGAAAGAGCCTTTGAAAATACCCAAGTGTCAACCTCACTTGACTGGTGGTTCTTTTACAACTCTAACAGTTGATGGCTGGGAATAAATATCTGTTTTGAACATTTACACAGATGCATCTTGCACCTTGATTTAGGTAGGGCCTCTACGGCTGACAACTGCTCATTTGTAAATTTCATTGGCTAAGCGGGAAAGTAGAGAGTTTGACCGCACACTTTGTATTGCGCGGGGGAGATGTGAGCTATAATGGAAATAAGTCTAACTATATATAATATCTTTATTCGAAGAGAACATTCATACCTTATGTGATCCGTTCTCTGCCACGTTTCCTCGTACAATCATAGACTTTCGATTTGTAATAGTATTTGGTACTGTTGGCCCCTTGCTTCTATCTGGAATAATGCATTGGATTGCCATTTACATGAGACGGTGTGAGAATTGCATCCTGAGATGACAAAAAAAAAAAAACTCCAAGATTCCCTTCTGAGTGAATAAGATTGAGCCTTCAACAGGCTAAAAAATGGTGGCGCGCTATATGCTTTGGTGTTGTGGGTTTTGTGTATTTCGTGTGTCTGCGTCTCCACCGGCTTTGCTAGCTGAGCTGGGGATCTTCAAGGTGAGTACAAAATTCTTCTCATGTTGCCAAACGAGAACCGTCATTTTGCTGAGGATTCCTGGAGGGATTGGATTGGCAAGCATGGCAATAGCGTTAGGCTCAAGCACATGGTGCTCGTGAATAGAAAAAAGAAACGACTTCTCCATTTTATTCTCTCGCCGGCGCCTTTCTTAGCTCGAACCATGGATACGCCGTGTTCGAGGCCATCCTCGGGCACCATCTTTAGGCTTGAGGCGATCCCAAACTTGGCTAGGTGGACGGGTACTCAATCCACCGAACAAGCAGTTCGTGAGAGAATAAACGGCGTCGCGTCTGGTCGACGCACCGTTCGCTTTCTTGAGTGCCCCGCATCCGCATCCTCGCGGTTTTCGAGGATGGCGGTCAACGGAGCTGTTGTGCGCCTGCGGGCTCTCTTCCGCTTGATGAGATAGCCACGGACAAGCGATGGCATCCGTGAACCAGAAAATAGCAGTTGCATAGCCATGATCATAAATATTATGCAGGTTCTATGCGCCATTTTTCACTTGTATGCAACAGTCGGAACAAGTGACCATCTCACACCCAGGACATTGAAACCCAAATCTAGTCGTGCGTCGCTGGCAGCGCTGACAACTGATGGATCCTTCGATTTCATTCCACAAGGCGCGATGTGAACATGTGGCGTCTCGATGTCTGTGTCCCGCCTCGCTGTAGGCTTTTCCGCTGTTCCTCGTCTCTCTCGACTTGCTGCTTTGGTGCGGAGCCTCGGACTTGGCATAGGCGGCTCCGTGGGTTTGCCAGAATCGTCTCTCGGCGGCTTCCTTTCGTTCTTGAGATTCTCTTGCCCGAGATGCTCGTCGTGCTTCTGTGGCTCTGTAGGCTTCGTCCCGCTTTCGGTCGGCCTCGGCTTCTCGAGCGGCTGCTTCTCGAGCGGCCGATTCTCGCAGCCATCTTTCCAATTCTGCTGCCCTTCTCTTTTCCTCCTCTTGCCTGCGACGCACCTCAGCTTTGTAGGCTGAGTCGTACTGCTGCTCTGCCGAATCCTTTCGTTGGGTTACCTCTTGGATGCTGGACTGTACTCTTTTCAATATGTCGCTGTTCTGCTGGACAACCGATTTGAGTTTTTCTAATCGTGATTCAATCACTAGCATGCCAGTCCTCCTCGATGTCGCATAGCGGTCTCGTTCTTCTTGTTCTTCTGGTGTTAATCTCCACAAGAAACCGAACCAGCCGCGCCTGGAGGCCTCGTCGCGCTCGTCGTTTGCATCCTCAATTTTGAGCCTCTCAAGTCGCTCAGCAGTCTCATTAAATTTCGCCTCTGCCGCCGCGGATGTTTTTTTCATGGAGCTCTCTCGTTGACGAAGAGTCTCCAGAAGCTCTTCTAGCTCCTGTTTGCGTTTTCGGTACCTGCGCATCTCCTCCGTCTCCGTAAATTGGTCAGACTGCTTCCTGGGGCGGGGTGTCCATGATCTTGGTGTCTCAGTTCGCGGCCTTGGTGGCACACTTTGGCTGGAACTAGCCACCCTTTTTGGCGGTTGATTTTGCTCATCATACAACCGACGCTTTTGCGGATCTGACAGCGTCTCGTAAGCTGCGCTGATCTGGGAGGATGGTCAGCAAAATGATCTCACCGCGCCGACGACGTACATTTTGGAAAGTAGCGGTGGCGTTTGGGTCGCCGGGATTTTTATCCGGATGCTTCAGCCGGGCCAGCCTCCTGTAAGCTGTCCGAATCGCACCAGGCTCCGCCGTCCGCGGAATTTCTAAAATGGCATAATAATTGGAGCTTTCCATGGCTATGGTGGATGTCAAGGTTTTTTTCAACTGATCGAGATAGAAAATCGACTGGTGCCTGACGATAGCCCAAGCGCGCGCTGGATATAAAAAGAGGGTCCCTCGGTCGGCAGGTCTGGCCGCCCAGACAGGACTGGCTAGAGCTGGCTCAGGAGTTGTGCTGGCACAATGGCGTGTCCTGACTGGCTGGAATCGTGCGTGGATACTGCCTCGTTGGCGCGTTGTTGGCGCGCTGTGGCGTCCTGATCCACTGGGTGTTGGCGACCGAGGGCATAGAAACTAGTGGGTATATTGGTGTTGCTAATATGACGAGATCTAAGAGTGAAACGAGTATCTGCGAATATTCAAACTATTTAAACTCTGCCGCTTCGGTTTGGCCTTCTCTTTCAACTCTGTCTTTGACTTGTGGTAGAGCCTGATAATCTCGGGCTCGCAGTAGGCCACCCACTCGCTTAGCGGTTCGTCGTATGTCGGCGGCCGAATGTTTTCTCTCAGGAACAAATCCAATTTGGAATAAAAGAACAGGCCCAGGTTGTCGGAGTCGTAGCTTGCAGCCCGCGCCAAACTTTCCAGCTTGGCGATCCATTCCCCAAACGGCTTGCGGTTGGAAAGGTCTTGGAGGGTGAAGCGTTCATCGAGGAGGGCGCACAGGGCGACTTCCGGGGGCTGCACGATTGGTTCATCAGGCTTGACGACATCCCATCCCTGGGGCCTATGCTTCACGTGGTGTTTCCAGCTACCCTCGGTGCATTTAACGTATATCTGAGGAATCATGAGCTTGCAGCTGATGATCCAGTCATCCAGGGTCTCGCTACGCCGTGGGCAGGGAAAGCTTTGGCGCAGGTATACGTCGAGATGTTTGTCCCACAGTATGGCTTCGTGGGGTAGTTTATGATTGGCGGTGAGGGCCATGCGTTCAAGCTTGGCGATCCAGCTGTCAAAGCTGTTCTGGTCGGCAATATCTTGCAGCGTAAACGTCTGCTTCTTAAACACGCTCCAGGCAAAGTCACTGGGAACTTCAAAGCGGGCCTCGAGCAAACGGAACCATAGGGAGAGTCCCTTGTCTGGGTTCTGGAGTTGGACGTCATAAGAGGGATCCAGCTCATAGTGATACCACTTCATGGCACGGCCTGCAAGAAGGCTACGAAATCCCCGGAGCAGCGCCCTCGCATACGCCGGCCCTCTGTCGGCGTATGCCTTGGCTGAGTTGAGAAAGTTGAAGCAGCCCTTCCACACCGGCATGTCCCCTTCCATCAACATTTCGTCAAAGTCCGCAGAGTTCCGGGGAGAAGGGTCAAATTTCCCTACATCCTCGGGGTAGAACTTGACGACGACCTGGGGGATATATTCGGGAATGGCTGCCAAGAGCTTCTGATTCGCCAACTGTTCCTGGGTCCATGGTGGTTCGGCCATAGTTTGGTGTCGGGATTGGTTGAGAGAATTAATGCAGAAGAGAAATCGCCCGCCGATTTCTCCTAATTCCTCCCCTGAGAAGTAGCGGGGCGAAGTCTGCCGACGCTATTCCGGCGCAACTATCCTGTTTTTATCCTGTCTGAGGAAGCAGGGTATAACCCTGTTCAACAAATGACAGATATGACAGATGACAGGTGAGGTATGGGAGAAATACAGTAAGATGGAACCAAGCCTGAATAGGACGAGATCCACAACGTCATTTCATGCTCTGAGTTTGCGGCTGGAACTGATTTGCATTGAGCTGGTGTCGCGTTGAAATAGTCATAGCGTGTAGACGCCTCTGCGACAATTTGGGATCCCCTCTTTTTCCACACACACACCACACCGAGCTCTGAGCACTGAGCAATGGTTTGAGCACTGCATGTGGGGCAATTAAGCTTTTCACATGACCGCTTTGAGGCCTACCAACGTCGTCATCCACTCGTGGTGGTACAGACGTGGCCAAAGGGCACTAAAGAGGCGGAGTAGGGCAGACAGCCCAACTATCCGAGCTGCCCGACGCGCTAAATGCACGTGGAAGGGCTTCACCGCAAACCATTGCTTGCAGGAAAATTATCATTTAAATGGAGAAAATCCAGCCTGATTCCCATTTAATGGAACGATACAACTCTTTTCGTCAAACTAGAGTCTTCGCTGCCCAATGAATGAATTTGTGATTGTAATACTTGACTAAGTTTTATTCAACGGAACCATCAACATAATTGAGAACAGCAGAACCACTTTGTCCCCAACAGTGCAATAAACAGTAAAAGACACAGGTCGCGAATCGCATAACTCAAAACCCCGATCTTGGTTTTATCGCAATACATTCGACCACAAGAGACGTTTCCGCTGTTAAATAGGGTCTGTCGAGTTCACAATATTCTTGGTTTGGCACAAGGCAAACCTATTAAGTCTCGGCATCATTTCTATTACTACAAACCTGGCATTTGTGCTCATAATAACTAATATACTAAGACTAGTGGTGGTGTGATGAGTTGTTCACTGCTTATCAGGACGTAGAAATTAACGAAGTGGTTCCCAAAATGTAATGTAACGAGCCCCAGCTAAAAAGCCTTATCATACCACAGACGAATCGCTACTTGGGAATATGATTGAAATTCAATGGCCATATCTGTTTGAATGAAAAAACTAATGTTGCCCATGCTTCGAGTACTTTTTGATGTTCCTGGAGCTGAGCAGGACGACCCATAAATTTAGCTACATTTTTAAAAGATAACTGTCGCCCAAGGTACATGGACTTTTCTTACAACTCAAGAGCTTGGCATTGTGAAGCTTGACAAGATATGACACAGAGAATATGAATGAACGGTTCTAATAATACAAGCAAGAGGGATGTTTTATGAAGCCATCTTATTTTGCTTTACTTTGGGATGAAAGATCAAAATAAAAGCAAAACATTTCGCACCGATAGCTTGGTCGGCGACAAATTTGACGAGAATGTAACTAAATTCTCCATTCTTATCCATCCGCAAAATCCAGAAACCTGACATAATATTGCCATCAGCCCAGTTTTAGCCAGCAACAGAAGGACAAAACCAGAAAGCCCTGGTCAAAAGTGGGTCTGGATAGCTGCGCTGAGATTCTCAATCATTGGGCATCATTTGCACTTTCAGTGAGCAAGAACTTGTGGCGAGATATTATTGGATCACCAAAAGGACAAATTAGTCATGCTTATCGTGAGCGCTTTTTGAAATGTAGTCGGCGAGGTTACCAAAAGGACAAGAACCATCCAGATCACTTACGTATAAAATCTTCGTAGCCGCTCAGTTCGTCCGGATCGGGTGTTTTCCGTACATTTCAGCTTCTTTCTACCAAGAGAATTGAAGGCTTCTCGCATCTCACTGACGTTAGATAATCGCAAATCTGCACCATACTGAAACAACTTGCGCTACTTCTAGTTATCATGCCTATCGATTGGTCCATATTTGAAGACGACGTGGAGCAGTTCTATCACAGAGAGAATAAAACAGTAAAGGAAACTGTTTCATACCTGAATAAAAAATATGGCTACCGGATTACGTAAATACCAGACTTCATCTTGAAATATGATACTTTATTAATGTACTGTATAGCGAGCGACAATTCAAGGTTAAATTTGGCGGCTTAAAAAATATCACCGCCAACGAATGGAAGGTGATAGGTGATGAAATACGCAATCGAAAACTGCAAGGAAAGGCATGGAATGTCTACCTAAACAATCGCCTGCAAAATACTGTTCGCGTCGAGAGAGAAGCCCGACGCTATGCAAACCGGCCAAAGGACAACAATGTTGAGTCAAGTATGTTCTCGCCGTTGACATTATTTCAACGCCTATTAATTACTGGACAGCTGTTGGAATTGACACCATCAACCAACGCCGAATTGAGATTAGAACAATGGTCACGGGTCAGCTACCTGGACGTAGAGATGAAAGTGCCTCGTCCACACCTATTGCAATGGATAATGGGGATGCTCAATGGATGAATAACCAAACCACTGATCACAGTATCATATTTGAACCTTCTAGGCATCCAAGAACGGCTGAGCAAGCGCTCCATAATATTATGAACGACTCGCAACCTCATGGAGTTCAAACTCACTTATTAGATGTGCCAGGCATTAATGGTGTTCCAGAACCCATGAACACTTGGGAGATAGACCCGGACTGCTCTAAGGAGCTGCCCGGCCACTCATCGGCTTTTAACCTTCAAGGTTCCTCTGACAACTTCGACCTTAGTTGGATGGACTTTGCGGTAAATTCAAGTCCAATAAACCAGTCTCCACTTGTCCCTGTCGACGTACCCGTTTTCTGCAGTCTTTCAAACCTGTTTCAATTTCCCGTCACCAAACCGTATGAGTTATTCTGGAGCTTACCAGGTACTTTGTGAAGCTTTCAGAAATATATGCTCACAAGGCTGATATATTCTATAGCAATATCGTCCATGTTTAAAAGTGCGGTTTCGACAGGGAATGGTCTGATAAGAGCCCCAGTTGACAGTGATGGGTGGCTTCTGCGTAATTTGGCCGGGACTGCACTCGATTTTGAGGAATTAAGTCCATTTGTAAGCCAAGTTGAAGAACTTCTCCCTCTGAGAACTCCTCGACATGACATCCAGCTTTGTCTTGATAGCGCAACGCCGGAGTTGATCAATTGCGCTTTCTCGGTTGTGGCTTACCTATCATCAAACAACGCACTAGAGGAGAGCCAACTAGGCTATTTTGTTCGTTGGGTAATTCTCAATGGGCATATCAACAGCCTCACGAAATTTATGCAAGTAGATGCCCCCAACATGAAAACCTTTGCCAAGAATGTACTTCTGGCCTTGTGTTCGAGAGACTTGCATGGGATGCATTTTAATAGACATCGGGACACGTTCCAAAAAATGGAGAGATTTTGTGCCACTCATCCTTCAGAATTCCTCAATCTTTTGAGCTTCATGGACAATGGGTTGTTAAAAGGAGATTTGGGTGTTGTGATTCTGAACGAAATTGCGATATCAGGCCAGGTGGAAGCAGCAAAGCTACTGATCAAGGCTGGTACAAGCGTGGATGGAAACTCAAGACATTTGCCGTTAGCCGAAGCAGCCGCCCGAACCGAAACGGATATGCTGAAGTGCCTTATAAAAGAAGGAGCAGACGTGAACAGGCGACTTAAAGGGATAAGAGATGATGGTGGTGAAGATTGTGCATTGTCAGTTGCACTGAGTCACAAACATCTGGATGCTGTGTCATTGTTGTTGAACGAGGGTGCAAATGTTGACGTCGAAATGGAAATTTTCTTTGACTGGACTGTGGTTAAAATCCTTGATTTTGCCAGGTTATACGCACCGGAAATTCATACGTTGCTCATGGAGCACCTAACACAAGACGAGACCTTGGAAACTTGGCTAGTTGTTGAGGAAGCGCAAAAGGGAAACCGGGCTCTTGGCAGCTTCCTTGTCGAACAAGATTTAGTTCCACATGAAGTACTTCAGAGATGCCTCTACTATGCTGTCAAATGGGAGAAATTGGAGGCAGTGGAAACTATTTTGCGCAGAGGAGTAGACGCAAATGCAAGGGAATTCCGCCTTCAATTTGTCGGCAGTGTTGATAGCGACCAGGACGATTATTCGACTCACCACCCCCTTCAAGCGGCATTGGATCTTGGAAATAAAGAGATGGTATATCTTTTAGTCAGGGCCGGAGCTCGGCTCCAAAGGCTTACTGGAGACTATAGCTTTGAAGTGCTGATGGCTTTAGTCCATGCTGGCCACGACATGTCAGAGATTGGCAGCTCAGCTTTGGAAATACTTGGGGAGATATATGGAACCAAAATGTCTATATATGAATACGGGGTATTACTTGATGCAGGCTGCCCGATAAATTGCTACGGACCGGGTGGGAAAAGTGTGCTTCAAACTGCGGTGGAGTTGGATGATATTGCTTTGGTCGAACATCTCATCGACCGGGGCGCTGATGTCAACCTCCCTGGACATGAACAAGCAGGACGGACGGCCCTCCAGGCGGCTGTGGAATGGGGTAATTGTGACGTGGCAAGTCGCCTACTGGACGCAGGTGCCGATATCAGGGCACCTCCCACAGAAGGCGGAATAACGGTGTTGGAAGCTGCAGCGACAGGATACTCACAAATATATACCCATACGGATCCTAGATGCCCAACATGGGGCTATACCCAAGTGGAGGAAGAATGGTGGATGATGTTTAAAGAACTGGTTGGTCTTGGGGCGCCCCTCCAGCGAGACTTGAATGGTGGTGGCTCTCTCCTTCACAGACTCATTGCATCGATTCGCCAGACAAAGGGCTCTGAAATACTGCAATACGCTCTACGTGCAGGTGCTGGAAATGGAGACGATTTGGAAGCAAATTTGGCGCCTCCATCTGTCCCTGATCGTTTCAGCGGGGCTGATTCAGAGTACCCAATGACGGCTTTGCAAATGGCCGCAAGCTTGTGGAATTTGGAAGCCATCCAGTTATTGATAGACCATGGCTCCGACGTCAATTATCCCCCTGCAGAAAACGGACGTGGCTTTACTGCTCTTCAGTCAGCCACAGGGACAAACCTCCCTTTTTGGTGCAGTTATTACCACGGTCTGGGAGCTGCCGACCCGATGCGTCAACTGAAGTCGGTACAATTACTTTTACAGAATGGTGCGGACATAAATGCCCCAGCTGCAACCGTGGCTGGACGCACAGCTCTCCAGGCTGCATGTGTTTCTGCACCTGTTAATCACAAGGTTGTGCAGCTGCTTTTAGAAAACGGCGCAGACGTCAACGCCCCACCAGCGGAGAACGGCGGAGTCACGGCTCTCCAAGGTGCTGTGATGATTGGTGACATGGGACTTGTGAGAACACTGCTAGACCACGAGGAAAAAGCAGACGTCAACGCACCACGGGCTGCGGAAAATGGAAGAACCGCCGTCGAGGGAGCAGCTGAACACGGGAGGTTGGACATTTTAAAGCTGCTGCTTAATGAGGGTGCGCAGCCTGATGACACGGGATTTTCGGAAGCTGTCAAGCTGGCTGAAAAGGAGGACCATTGGGAAATTGTGGACTTGCTCAAAAGTCACCAGCAATCTATCGGGTTGGAATTTGATAATTTGGATTTTGGGTTGAATTCTGGTAGCTGGATGTGACCTTAAAATCACCGGGCTTCATATGTAATTTGCTCATCATGATTGATCAAAATGCCAGATTATTTGCAGCAACAATTGCATTGGAGTCCCACAGAAATCTCCACTCCCCCGGATCAGGGACAGGCAAACGGAGTGGGCATGGAGCTATTTTATGCTCAGTTTTCGGGTTGGGAATGCGTATTTCTAAATATATCGTGGCCTTATGACGTCTGTCTGGTTCAATCGCCGAAGACATGGGTCAATCGGCGAATGAAGCTTTGTCGGCGACCTAAATCTTAAGTGACGGGCCGGGGTCCAGACACCGAGAAAATTCACGGTGTTTGAACTGGCCATGTATGTAAATGGATAGATGGATGTTTAAAACCAACACATGTCCAAAATCTCTTTTAATAGAGTTAGAGCCAGATAAAGTCTGCGCGTGAGACCGCATTTGAATTGAATTGAATTCAACATTTCTTCTTCGCCACTACTGTGGCAGTCATGTGGTCCGTGTGTCGGCATGATAAAAATGATGAAGGATCGGATTCCTTGGGTCGACCGACATGTCGCCGCGTGTAAGAGAGAGATATGGCTGAGAATGGAGACAGAACCACTAAGAGGGAAACGGCCGCACCCGAAGAGTCACTGATAACTAATTTGCGACGCTGGGTTGGACCATGACGGTTACAATGCAGACGAGCAGCAGCACACCTCGTGACTAGTCTGGCCGGCTGGGGGCTGACGTGAAGGGCCCTAGCTGTAGCTGTGGTAGAAAAGCCGGGCCAACCCCTGCGCAGCCATTGTCATCCGTTTTTGCATTTGCGACAACGACACAAGGACGACAATGTCTCCCTCAACGCCCCAGAGCAGGACCAGGCCGGCGGCGCTCGCATGTGTCGAGTGCAGGAAGCAGCATCTCAAATGCGACGCAAAGCAGCCGACTTGCACCCGTTGTCTACAGTCTGCGTCCGACTGCAGCTACGTGCCGTCACGGCGCGGAGGACGCCGACGACCACTGTCGCACTCGGTTGCAGGGAGCCATGGCATCGCAAGAGAATCGCCCAACGCCAGCGTCGAGCCGGCAATGTCAATCTCGCAAGCCAATGCCCTCGTCTCGCCCAACACGCGCGCCAGCTCTTCCTCCGACGGGGGATCCAACAACCACAGCTACACGGACTGGTCGCCGCGGCCGCAGGAGAGCAGCATCAGCAGCATGTCCAGCATGACTGACAGCAACCCGACGACGTCAGTCAAAGTCGCCGATAACACCCAGGAGATCCCCGTCAGCGAGTTCACCGACGACCGCTTCCTGCGCCTGTTCTACGAGCACTTCCACGCCGCCCACCCCATCCTGGTGCCGGGCTCGCTGTACAAGCAGAGGAACTACCCGCGCTTCTTGCAATTGGTGGTGCATTTTGTCGGCGCGCAATTCATCACCTCCGCGACGAGCCAGTCGTTCAAGAGCAGAGTCGCTGTCGAGCTCTTCACCAACCCCAACCGGTCGCCATGCATGGTCCAAGCGTGCCTGATTTACTCCATCGCCCTCTACGCCCGCGGCGAGTGGCCCGAGTCGCAAGAGGCGCTTTCGCGCAGTCTCGACATTGCCTTTGAGCTGGGCATGAACCAGGCGGGTTTTGCATCGGCCCACCAGCCAGTGACATCCATGGAGGCCGAGAGTCTAAGGAGGACCTGGTGGGAGCTCTACATCGCCGATGTATTCATGGCCATTCCATTTAAAGGAATTACCGTACGATGCAGCAGCACAACGCCAGAGGTGGGTTTGCCTTGCGAAGAGTCGGTCTACGCCAGCGGCGGCGATGTTCCGCGACCATGCACAATGCTCGAATTCAAACGAAGAGTCTTTGCCGCCGAGGATCTTGCATTCTCGTCATTCAGCTACAGAATTGAAGCCGCCATGATTTTAAATCGCGTTGTCGTGCTCAACCGACTTCGGGATTCTCACCGTGAACATCTCCAGGCCGTCGAGAATGCGCTTGTGAGCTGGGTCAACCACCTGCCCAGCCAGAAGATGGATATGCTAGATACATATGGCAACGCCGACGAAATGATGTTCCAAGCGAGATGCACAATATCATATGCCACCATGCTCTTGCATCTACCGAGAAGCGATCTCCAACACCTATTGCCGCAGCAGAATGCCCAGTATTGGCCCTGTCTGTCGCGCCAGCATGCAACAACCCTTTCACGCCCTGTACACAGCATCAAAGCAACCGAAGCTTCAAAACGCATGTCGGACTACGTTTCAGTTTGTCCGAATGTTTTGAAATACACGCCCTTTCTCATCCCCGCATTAGCCCTCTGCGGGATGATTCAGATTGCGACATCCTCGAGCCATCCTAGTGAATGCTTCATGCATCACTGCAACAGGGTCACTCTCATCCTCGGATGCTTGAAGAGCACAAAGCGAACGTGGTACGTGGCTGAATCGGCATACTACTGCGTGCAGTCATGCGCAAGTGCCATCTTATCAGATTCCGCCGAGAAATGGAACTCGGATCCCATTGAGAAGATCCGATCAAATCAGTCTACATCTGAGAACTCAGAAAGTCGAACACAAGTATCGCAACCATTGACTCTTGTAACTGAACCACAGGATCCTTTACTGGCAGATCTCGTGTCGGATTTACTGGACCCAGCCTGTTACGCCCCGTCTTTTTTCGACCCGATGTCTAATTTTGGGATTTGACAAACCAGGATGGTTAAACAGTGAAGGGGGTGATTCAAAAATGTACTATTTAGACCAAAACAGCCAGGCGCTTTGATTATCTAATGAATGAACCTTTTACCCGCAAGGTGGCGGGAAGACGACTATATGATTATATCCTCCTCTTTTCAAAAGCTTATACCAAATATATTTCATCGTCATCGCGACATCCAAGTATCCAAGGTTGTCGTTTGGCTTGTGTGACCATGCAAAACCTCTCATCCATACATGTTCACCAGTGGCGATGTTGCTTTCCGTACTCAATAGGTCGAGATTGTTGTTGGGGCCTGACCGAAATTGTGTCCAAAGTAACTGGAGAGTGCCAGAATCGTTTCCAGCTAGGAATAAAATCCAGTTTTAGCTTGAGGAGTGGAAGATTTTGAAATCCTTAGCCTTACATCGAAGCTACATTCGCATGTTTCGATCCTTATTTTCGATCTCCTTGCAAGCACGCAGTGTCGGGACATGTGAGTGACATCCTACAATTGATGAGAAAAAATCACTCATCGTGGCAACTATCTAAACTCTGGAAAACTCGGCATTTGCCGCAGCTATTCAGATAGCACTCGTCGCCTAGTGCACGGTGATCTCTAAGAAAAGGCTGCACACTGACCAAGTTCCCTGCCAGCATCACCCATCATGTGTGCATCTAATGGATGCTAATTGAAAGGGCCTCTTCGGAGCGTAATGGCCATGGATTGCATCGTTGCGCTAATATCGTCATCCTGGTAGAGAAGAAGGCTCTGGGCAGGAGGTGCAAGAATCTCAGATAGGAAAAAGATCAAACAGCGTGCATCTGAGACAAGACTAGATTAACTGGGGCTGAGTATGCCTACCAGCGCTGTAGCAGTTAGTTGGAGAGCTGTTCTGCAAGTATCCTTGTTCCAAGGTCAGCTGCTCTGCGCCATGCATGCATAGCCTCTCAAGCCGTGTGGTGAAACATGAACTTTTCCTGATCGCCAGACAATTTTATGTACGCAAGAGAGACTAACCAAATTACGAGTCGCATTATTCGCAGTTTCCTGGGGTGGCCAGGAGTTGGAATGCTTTCCCGCCCGTGAAACATGGTGCCGAGTGGCCTCAGTGGCTATGGCGGCAGCCCCCACTGACGACGCAGTGTTGTGTCATTAAGATCGCCAGTCGGATTCGACCAGACCTAGACATGGTCGGCCATGTTTCTTCGAGATCTCAATGTCTGAGGTGAGATTAACTACATCAGAAGATGTGCAGGAATTGGGCTGTTGGAACCTAGAGATAGTGTGTGGAACAAAATCAATAATTGAGTCCGAGTGGTTGCCGTTGCCCAGCTGCTGCTACCAGCCAAGGGTGCCCGGGCAGTACAAGACATAGAGATCACATCGCTAGATATCAAGAAGACACATATTTTATCGTCATTAGCCTGGGGTATTCATGCGAGTTGCCGTACCCCTGCTGTGTCACTTTGTTTCGGGCGACGGCCCGAATCGTCCATTGACTGAGTGGGCTGCATTCCTCGGAATCATGAAGATACATGACGCTCTCGCCTCATATATTTCAGTCAGGAAAAAAATCGCAAAGTCTTCGCGAAATTATCTTTATTTGCAGGCCAAGTCCCACTGCATTCCATATTGGTGCTGGGGTAGGCAGCTTCATCCAATGGCAATTCCCTGGAGCCTCTGCTCTTTAGTGGGGTATTGGCCTTTGGAATCCCTCGTGCTTACTTCGGCCTGCATTTTACTGGCGTTTTTTTGTTTCAAAGGGAAATGGACAAGGACACGTTAGACCAGGGTAGCGTGCTTGCATAAGTGCTGACACTCAGCTGGTGCAATTTCTCTCAAAATTGAACAGCAGTCCCGTTTCTATTTTTCCATTACATCCACTGTCTACATCATACATTACCAAGCTATATTTCGCCCCGTCAATTCGGCTCTTGATCATGTTCAGTAGCTATTTACAAGGCGACATCACCTTGCCCGAAATCAATGGCTTGCTACGCGGGCTTGCTACGATCCTCCCACTTTCTACATTGATCAACTTTATCGATATCGAACAGGTCTTGCACCTGCATGAGCTCACTGGCCAACTTCCTTTCTGGTGCTGGTCCGTCTCTCCAGCCGGGAATTCTTTACTCCTTTCCAAGCCGTCATGGGATGGCACCTGTACGCGTGATCAAATCGGCAAAAGCCAGAGTCTCATCTGTCTCGACGGTCGGCATGGCGATAAATACCTCGCAGCGAGCCCGCAAACTCTTAGACTTTGCTGCAACGCTGCAGAATTGGAATCAATTCATAATCCACACGAAATAATGAATCTTGCTGATCGGCGCCGGCATCGGCTTGAAATCATCCATGTGACTGGTGGCCCAATCGAACCCAACTCCCATACAATGAAGCTTTTCATCAGGATTATTATGCCGGCTCTTGGCTGGTGTTTGCTGGTTGTTCTTCTAGGCGTTTGCCTCCTGAAAGACCTTTGGCTTTCATTTGCCTTTCTTCTCATTGTCCCACTGACTGGAGTGGGCATTTCCTTGTATAGAGGTGGTCGGCCACGCACATTGCGCATCAATGGGCCGATAAGTGAATTCGATCGGGTGGTAGTCGTGACCAAACATGAGAATGATTGCGACTGGCAAGTGTTTTATGGAAGGAGTACACTTGTCAACCGCTTACTCAACTGGCCACTGCAATCGGAGAGGCCTGCACTGGCAGACTTCTGGGTTGTCAAGTGGATCTTGCGAGGGCTAATCCTGGCCCAGTGGTTCATCGCAGTTCTTGCAGCAGCAGCTAAAAATGGGGACTCTTTTCTCATCAGCTTTTGGATTATTCTCACCTTCATCAGCAACTCGCTCGTTTTTATTCCAGATAGATTGGTCAAGATCTGGATGAGCCAGTTTGCGGAAATTGGGCTGAAGCGTTACGAGATCTTTGTCAGCTCAAGGCGAGCACTGCTCAACACCATTATGGCTCTAAACCCAGATACGCCCGGGCATCCAGAAGATCCGCCCCAGCAGGATCATGATGGGCTTGCATGGATTGATCCGATTCTCAAACAAGGACCTGATCGGACAGATTGGGAGAGAGCGACAAGGTTCGCCATGGCAGGACATCCTCAACCACAGGATTTTGGAGCAAGGTACTGGTACATACATATCGATGAAGGTATTAGAACGGCTGAAGTAATTCAGAACCGGCTTGGGATCAATATGCCGCAAGATGCTAATGTCTTGATTAATATTGGAGGATAGTTATGTTTCATAATGATCACAGTGAATGAATTACTTCGTCGTCTTTTATCATTTCAAAGCCGAGAATTCTAATGACATATTGAATAGAATTCAAGTTATCTCATATAATTGCTATCTGGTTACATGCAACATCCTTCCCCCCTCCCCTAGGAAACAGTAGCGAATTCGAATTGTTAAATGATTGACATGATGTAAATTCAAATCCAACATAGGATCATATCCTGCAGTAGTTCCTGTTGTCTGCTTTATGCCGAGTAAGAGCTTTGAGCCCGCGATTCAAAGCCAACGTTGACGCAGCGACCTTTTTTGAAGTTGTCACTTCCACCGTCAGCCCAGAAAGACCGATTGTCTCCCATGCAGTGGTTCGGGTGAAAGAAGTAAGCCCTCTGGCGATGGGCTCCATAAGCCACTACTTTGAAGGACCTAGTCGGGTAATTCCAAGTGGCGCATGTGTTGTCCCAAACGTTGATCTCTCTGTTGTCGCCGCTGCAATCATTTCCCTTGAACGCCTGAATCTTGAATGAATAAGCGCCAGCGTTCAGGCAAAGAAAAGTGATGACCTTTCCGAAATGCATGATGGTAGATATAGATTGTTTGTTGGTGTTGGGGTACTTGTTGATTGTTGGTAGTTGGATTGATTCTGTGTGATTCTGAGTGAGTATAGATTAGAAGACTCTGGGAACAAGGCTATTTTATACCCATATACGTCGGAACCTTCCTGGGGTATGCCTATAAGCCTTTTACCAACGATCATGCGATGAACTTCCTATTCGGTATAATGTTGCGCTCGTAACATAACTTGGTATTGGGTGGAGTTTGCGATCGACATAGCCGGCCACTCTTGTTGGTCAGCTGCAGCTGAAATCCAAGGCTGACGCTTGGCTTGCGTAGGGAGAAGATAGTACTGACTCCAGAGCTGAGATTAAACTGAACTATGAGCTCACGAGGCCCCATTGAGATGCAGGACCGCGAATGAGCGCGGTTTGCTGCCGTCTTTGCCTCATTGATAGAAGAGGCTTGTTGGCTTGGCTTTGGTCCGGGCTGTGTTTAAAAGCGGGCCTATTTCCTTGATGAGAAGTACCCTGCGCTTCAAAGGATGACGGCAGTGCTACTGAAACACGAGCTAAATCCATTCTATGAAAATGCAAAATGTCGGCGAGGAACTGTACTTGGAAACACGGCGCGCTGCGTCATTTCAGGTTGCTTTTCATGAGGTAAGAGTGGATTGATGGGACTAGGCTCTTGATACACCATTTCTCCATTTCTCCTCGTCAGCTTTGAATGGATAGGCTAGATCGAAACAAGGAAGATGCGCATTCGTCTGGGGAAAAATAACTGGAGCTTGTCAAGGCTTGAAAGCCGCCAAGCCGTAAGCACAACTGCACAGTGCAAACATGTTTTGGACAAATCTGCTTGTAGGATGATCACGCGGTCACGCTGAAATGCCGCGGCTAAAAAGTTGATAGATCCTAGATGGGAGTGAATTGGTGTAATCGATCTATGGCAAGGGAACGAGGCGAATGCTTGGTTTTGTAGTAGCTCTTGCTGAGATGACAACCAAAATCATGGTGCTAAATTGCCGACTCTTAGGAATCCGGCAAAAGTAAACAGAAAAAATACAAGAGGTATGGCCCACTGCTGTAATGTAACATTTAGCTCGTAAAGTATAATCTCGAGCACCCGGATGTAAAGATAGCCCGAGGTTTGCGGATGCTAACTTTGTAGATAGAGTGCAGGGTCGGGCTGTATACTTTCATCGGTATCACTCAGGGACAAGGATGTTAGCAGATACAATATATGCGCGATTTTGAGCAATTCAAAAAAGGAAAATGGGATATGGCTTAGTAGTTTTAGGTCGCCGCGTGACCGATTTTCTCTCAGCTTGGCCTTCTCATTGCTCAGGTTGCGTGTGACTGCAGAACTCCTCCAGTGATGGTGAGAAAAGCCTTTGCTCAGAGTAGCTCTAATGCCGGAATTGTAACGCGAATAATAGTTCAAAAATAAATATGAAGAATTGATTGTTCTTTTTAAAAAAAATTGAATTGCTTGATTCCTTCTTTGGTAAATCCTCTCAATTTTACCCTACGCTGGTCGCAGACATGGACTGAGAGGTTGTCAGTAGGTCTCTTCAAAGTAAACGTGCTCTGTTATGCTATGAACGGCTATGCTTGGGTGGGTTTGGATTCTTCTTCCGGCTCATATGTGGATTGAGGATCGGTTAGGAGCACCTCAGCAGACATGTTCTCAATGCAACACATCTCGTAATGGTGCCTTAGGGCTTTGCGATCGATGTTTGGCGGTAGGTGAGCAACTGTATCGTGATACTCGAGGAGGACATCATATGGAACAAAGACTCGGATCCGGAGAGTTTCGGGGTGGATCGAGAAGAGGCGTGCATTGAAGAGCTCGTGAAGATGACTCAATAGCAAAATTCCGTTATTGGCAGACCAGGTGCGTTTCCATGCCTCACGAAGATGTTTCGGACTACCTCTGTCCGTGCTGTCGATGCATCCAGGGACAGGATAGACGTGGTAGTGTTGCGGTGGTATGATGTGACAAGCGTGCAGTGCTGGGCCGATAGCCGGAGAAACACACCATGATCGGCCTTTGCCTGTAACGGCGCATTTGTTGCTTGTAACAAAGCAGGATGCAAGGAACGCCGCCATAGTCTGATCGGACATTCCAATGGAAAGATCCGTTGTAGGGGGCGTAGAGAACACATCATCTCCCTCGTTATCACCCGTATCTTGAGCCTTGGAATGTATTCCGTTGGTTGGAGATGTAGAGGCGCAAGAGGAGCGATTAGAGGATCGATTCGAGGGCAACTTGAGAGATCGAAGGGATTGTATCAAGGCTGTGTCCATCGGTCTAGCCTTGCCCGGTAGATATCGTTTATCGTAGCGAAGGGACGGATAAGATATATGGTTTGCACAGCCGGCTATTAATGGTTTGTCAGCTGGAGAGATACATGAGAAGAGGTGCCAAGACGAACCTTTTAGGTGGGCCTCTACGGGCTCTACCAGAGACAAAAGACATTTCGTGTGTTGTACGACATAAAAGCGAACAATTGGTGGCTGCAATGGGTAATCGGACTGCTCGGTCGGCGATAGTCCTCGCAGAGTCTCTTTTAGTTGTCCGTCTCGGTACATTGTAATGCTCGGGACACCAGCCGGTATCGGTGGCGACTTGAAGTTGATAAAGTCGACATGTCCAAATGCGATCGCTTCCCCGTCGGCCTCTTCTGTGTTCTCGGGAAGGTCGAAGCAGAGTCGCAGCTCGTTGACGATGTCGCGGAAACTGAGCGTCTTCTTCTCTGGAGGGAGATACAGACCAGCAAACAGCTCCTTTTCTGGCCCAGCCAGAAGATGGATGTTCCATGCGTGGACTCTCATCCGCGGTGTGACAATGTCGCTCGACATGGCTGCTGTGAAATCCCCCAGATACTGTGGGCTCAGTTTGGGAGTTGATTTCGAATTCGCGGCGATGCGGAAACTGTCGGTGTGAAGTATTCAAGAGCCAAGTTTTAGGGAGGCGACATCCAAAAAGTTTTATCCCAGGAAAAGCAATCAATATCAGGAGAGCCAATCATCATCATGGTTGACGTGTGGAGTAGCCTGTGGACTGATTCATTCATGCCCTAAGGGGCCAGCAGTTTAGGCTGCGAACAGCTACTAACCTATTGGCGTTGCCGGGTGTCAAGCTCATTCTGCATGATTGGTAGTCCATTTGGGTGCCTCGTTTCACATCAGTTGGGCTGCTACATAACTATTAAGCCTCATCACTACACACACCCATATATGGCCATTTACTGAATGACACGAGGTCACCGCTTCGTACGTGGTATTTCCATGCGTCATTCTTTCAACTCTGACACTACATTGGATGCTCTGAGCACTTGAGTGGTTCCCCACACTGGCTTTCTTGATTTAACCGACCGTTGACGTCATCAGAGTTCCCTGCATGCCCTCGATGAGGCGACATACAAAGCAAAGAAAACTATCAGATCTTCGCCTTAGATGGTTTAGTTTGTTAAATTCGCGCTTTCAAGTGATGGGGAGGGTGGCACGTGGGTGGCTGAATTGTATTGGCATGATGTTGGTTGCAAATGACAAAACCTACCCTCCTACTCGCCACTTACATTTTTGGCAGCAAATATGGAGCCACGATGTTTATTATGATTGATTAGTCCTTTATTTAATGTTAAATCGACATTATATAATGTATTATATTCCCCTAGTTCCTTCCGACACTCATATCTCACGTCTTGCCGTCTGAATCGTTGTCAATAAGACGGACGAATCCCGGCGCCTGTTCTCTTTGGCAGCCGCGACGCTGGCTATTGTTACATCGTTCTATCTAGAATTATAAAAGTACACATGTATTGCTTCATGGCTACTATATTATAATTTGAGACATAGCATATAATAAAACTTATCTAACAGAGTTTGGCATGTGTGAGCGCGAGGCAAATGTCGACGACGCTAAATGGTCATTACAACCAACAGTATGGAATCCGAAACCCCAGAAGTTGCTGTGTGTGTGATATTGTAGACTTCACCCCATCAATTGTTTATGAGGATATTCGGTGCGACGTGCATATGAGAATTAAGATGGATGGTCCTGCGTGTCACGTGTGCTCGTTGGAACCAACACACAGCTCGCAGCCGCCGAAAATGAAATGGCGCCGATTTGTACAGCCAATGGAGTTTAGTAACTGCCTGCTTTTTTGGAGCCAAATTTCCTGCTAAAATAAAACATCTAACTAGCCTTTAGATTTGAACTTCACTTGTAAGGCCTCAACCTTAGCTCAGCCCTGCGCCATGTCTCGGTCACTCCCCGAACAGCAGCCTTGCGAAAACACTGTAAGCAATTTCTACTAGAATTCTTTTTTGGCATTTCTAACTTACAAACAGTACTACGAGGATGAATACTATAGATGGGAAGTTGAGAATCGACTTACGAAGGGAAATACAGAGTCCCAGGCCGCAAACGCTTGGAATGAAATGTTACGCTATACTTTTACCCTGAATGAGGGGTTTAAAGTCAGTGTGATACATCCCTCTGAATCGTTTATATCCGATGTGAGATTCTCTTGCTCGGTTCGAGTCGAGGTAATGTCTCGGTGGGATGAAGTGAAGTTCTTCATAATGGAATGCAAGGTGCCAGGCGAGATGGATCAGCCTTCATCATGGAATAGTGCAGTGGTTCAGATTGAAAATAGTCTTAAAAACCTCAAAAGTACCACCAGAGGCCGGCAGTTCTGGGGCGCTGTCAGTATCGGGGAAGAAATTCACTTCTACAAACGCGATGACGAAGGCAGATTGTATTCTCTCCATGAGACACACTTGAGAGTTGATCGCGAGTGCCAGACTGTTCAGGATTTTTTTAACCAGATAAAAGCTACAGCAGTCAATAGTTCCAGTATCTAATTAGCAGTATTATAACTAGCAGTTCCATGTTTTGAGACAAGGCCTCATTCATGATATCCCTAGCACCTGAGGGCGGTTTTGCGGTAGACGGTGTGTTCACCGTAAGTTCAAATTGCGACGTCATTGGTGGGGAAACTCTTGATCTGCCACAATACCCACCATGAGTGCCAAGAGCAGTATTTCTTCGAATATGTTTAATAGACGCTGCTTACTAGCCGTAAAAGTCCATTTCAATGACCTTGAGACGGCAGATCACACACTATCGAAGTTTCAGATGCTGCCATCCAATATTTTATGCAGTCCCTGCTACCCTAGAATGCGGAACCCGGAGCGTGGCGCTATCTCGCCGAGCTGCCGAAGCGAGCTAACGCGTTGTGGATCCTTCGCGGAGTTCGGCGATTGAGTTCTCTAGCCCGGATACGACGGTTGAACGGGTCAGATTCGACGGTGGAAGGCGATAGATGATGGTGCCGGAGTACGGGAGTGCCGGAGTGCCGTATGGGTACATTCTGGACCCGTGATATTGTGATGGATGAGACGGTTACTCTTCTAGAACTGCACGAGAAAGACCCCGACGTAAACACACCAATCATGGAGTCGTTCCTGGTTCCCACAGACCCCCACTCCTGCCCAATGTTGGGTAATCGATGCCAACTAATGCAAACGCCTGATGGCTCAGGACCCGAAGGGATCAACCAAGCCCATAGCACCATACTGAAAGAGGCAAAAGAGGGGCACGAGGCATGGCAATGCACATGTAGGTGGATGGATAATGAGGATCGCCCGGGAGAAGGAGGGAAAGAAAAAAAAACATTTCGTCACCCGCCTGTCGAGGGCTCAATTGCGGCGTTGACAAACACATCTCGGCCGGCTTCACTCGTTCGCTTCTCCTTTCCCACACGCAATGTCCAGCTCGGCAGAACTGCAGCGCGAGCGAGAGGTGCAGGGACACTTGCAGAGCTGGCACGCGGCGCAGGGCTCGCCTCGCAATGTGGCCCTCAACGTCGACAACATCCCGCGCCTGGCCACGGGCGACGGCGAGGTGTACACGCCCCAGGCCTCGCCCGACAAGGCGCTGTCGGCCTTTGCCCAGCTGGCCGTCCTGCGCCTGGATGTCAAGCGCACCATGGTGTCGCTGATTGACGCAAACGACGAGACGATCCTGTCCGAGGCCACGCGCAACCTGCTCATCGGCGACCTGTGCGCCGCCGCCAAGGCGAGCGGTGCCAGCAACACGGCCAGCAGACGCCAGAACACCACCAACGACTTGTGGCGTACGTAGATTCCTGTTCAATGTTCCTGGGGGAAAAGGAGCATCAGGCAGTCGCCTCTGCTCCCGGTGGCATTCGCAAGAGGAGGGTAACAATGACTTTGGCCGGCAATGCTGACGATTGAGATGTTGACTTAGTGGGCTCTTCCACCTTCCCACGCTCCCTGGGCCTCTGCGAACACGCCCTGACGAGCACCTGCGTCGCCCGTGATCCGGACGGTTCGACATACTCAGCTGCTGGCCTTATCATCCCCGACTGCCGCCTCGACCCGCGCTTCGCCTCGCGCACCTACGTGATCGCCGACCATGCCGTGCGGTTCTACGCTGCCGTGCCCATCATCTCGCGGAGGGGCCACAAGATTGGTGCATATGCGGTTACAGACGAGCACCCGCGCGACGGATTGAGCATCGACGAGCTACAGTTTATGCAGAGCGTGGCCCAGGCCGTCATGGACCACCTGGAGTGGGCGCGGGACCGTGTCGACCACTTCAAGGGCCAGCGCATCGTGAGAGGTTTGGCAGCCTTCATCGAGGGGTCGTCTGCAGTCGGCGTAGACCCGACCTGGGTCAAGGACGGGGCACTCGCGCCTACGACACTGCGTCCACCGCTGATGACTGTTGGCAGGTCGAGGCGTTCGCCGTCCCATCACAAGCACCACCCGCAACAAGCTGAGGGCGAATCTACAAACGATGCGCCTGCTCCTGCCCGCTGGGCACCGATTCCACCAAAAGCCAGAAAGGAAAAGGAAAAGGAACTAAAAACCAACAGCCTTTCCCGGCTGTACCGCAGGGCAGCCGAAGTTCTCCGCGACTCAACCCTTGCTGATGGTGTGGTGTTGTTTGGCGCTACCTCTTCCAACGCTAGACCAGTGAGTCACGACAACAGGTCCGGTGGGTTCCAGTCTTCGGATGAAGATGAACACTCGGCGCAGGCGACGTCTGGCTCTGAGGGTGTCGGGGTGGACAGCTCCGACTCTGACGCGTCGCCAACGGCCAGACCCTGCAAAATGCTCGCCTACTCGCTTCTGGACGAGCGGATCCACGCCAGCATCGAAGACGGCCCCGCTCTATCCGTGGGAACGCTAGAGAAGTACTTTACGCTGTTTCCCAAAGGCAAAGGCTTCTCCTTCTGCGACGAGGGTAGAGGCATATCCTCCGAAGATGACAGCGCTAGCGACAGAGATCACATGGGGCGTGCCGAGCATCCCGAGGGTGGCAAATCGGAAAGCCGGCCACGCCCCAAGGTGAAGATGGACCACCATGAGCTTCTCAAAAAGATACCCGGGGCCAAGGCCGTCATCTTTGTGCCGCTGTTTGATTATGTCGAAGATCGGCTGGCTGGTGGATGCTTCCTCTGGAGCTCGGTCCCCGGGCGCATGATTAATCTGGACGCCGATCTGTCGTACCTTCGCGCGTTCGGCAACAGCATCATGAGCCAAGTCGCGCGTATTAATAGTCTAAAAAATGATGCCGCCAAGACAACCTTTATTGCCAGCATGAGCCACGAGTTGCGGAGTCCGCTGCATGGAATTCTTGGCGCTGCCGAGTTCCTCAAGGACACCCATACCGACTCGTACCAGACGGATCTTATCAATTCCATATTCACGTGTGGAAGGACGCTGCTAGAGACTCTGAACCATGTCCTTGACTATAGCAAAATAAACCATCTTGGTCCCTCGCGTAGAAGAGGAGGAGTTAAGCAGCACAAACTTGCCAGCTTGTCATCCAGCTCGATAGAGAGCTTGAGCATGATGGCTGTGGTGGATTTGGGCACCCTTGTCGAAGAGGTGGTGGATGCCGTCGCTGCTGGCCACACCTTTAAAAATCTCACTCGGACATATCATAATGGAGTATCCAAGATAAAGGCGGGCGAATCTACCGACTATTTGCCTGCCGTTAGCGTCCAGGCTCCTGGAGCTGAGGATTCAGTTGTTGTCATGCTTGACATATGTCCAAAGACATCTTGGATGGTAAGGACCCAGCCCGGCGCGCTCCGCAGAATCATCATGAACCTCTTTGGCAACGCTCTAAAGTATACTTCGTCGGGACATGTCCTCGTGTCTTTACGCGGACAAGTGCGGGACGATGGATCCAAGGTCGATGCTTTGATTAGAGTAGTGGATACCGGCAAAGGCATGTCGGAGGAGTTTCAGCAGAACCGACTTTTCCTGCCCTTCAGCCAAGAAGACTCGTTCCAACCTGGCACGGGATTGGGATTGAGCATCGTCAAGCAAATCGTCAAGTCGCTTGGGGGAGCGCTGGATCTCAAGTCTCAACAATACAAAGGCACAGACGTGACTGTGCGCCTTCCACTCGTGCCAGTCCGCGATGAGGCATTCCCACAGCATGACGAGGAGATGCACAGCGTCGCCGAAAAGACCAAAGGTCTTCGTTTGATGCTTGTGGGCAGCGAAGCAAACTTGGACGTACCCGATCTCGCCCCGGAAGTCCGCATGCGAAATGAAGTCCTTGTCGACACGTGCGCCAATTGGTTCCAAATGGATGTCGTGAAGGAGCGAGATATGAACGGAGCAGAAGCTGACATCTTTCTCTACTGCGAACCACCTCCGGTGCACTCGCTGGAGAAGCAACTACTTGAAGGTAAACTGACACTGGGCCACAAGATCCCAATGATCATTGTCTGCCCAAGTGCGGAAGAAGCGGCCAATGTATCGCAGCATCATGTCAAGACGCTCGCCAAATTTTCACGGATTATCGAGGTGATACCACAGCCGTAAGTCAACCCGTGATGTAAGCTACTAGGACTTGACTAACTTGACCCAGATGTGGTCCTCGAAAATTAGCCAACGCCTTCAAACATTGCCTGGAAAGGGCGCAAAAAATGGCCGAAGAGGATGCCAAAGAAAGCCAAGTGGTGGAGTATCCCAAAGCCAACGAACCAGTAGCAGAGACCAGCACTACTGGCAACGAAAAGAACCAGTCGACATGTGTCGTCTCTATAGTTCCCGAAGACCAGTCCGTTGAACCCAAACGCGAAGATGTGGTAGTAGCACCATCACCCGAACCGCAAAGTCCTACACCAGTTTCACCCGAGAAGCCTACGGAGCCAGACAAACAGGAACCCGAACCAGCTGAAGAGAAAAGGATCACTCGAGTCCTTCTTGTTGACGACAACGCCATAAACTTGAAGTTGTTGGTCATGTTTATGAAGAAATGCGGCTTCGCTTACGAAGAAGCCGACAACGGACAGATAGCGGTGAACAAATTTAAAGAAGCCTCCGCCGAGAACCGAGGATTTGACTACGTCCTCATGGATATCGGCATGCCCGTCATGGACGGCATAGAAGCCACGAAACAGATACGGGAGCACGAACGCGAAAACAACCTGCCTCTCGCAAACGTTATTGCGCTAACCGGCCTGGCGAGCTCTGACGCACAGCACAATGTCATGTCGGCGGGCGTCGATGTTTTCCTGCCGAAGCCGGTTCGATTTGGAGAGTTGAAGAAGATGATTACGCCGCGATGAAATAATCAACGAGGGACTACTGGATTTTAGAAGGGAAAATAAGGCTCTGTTTGGGTTTATAGAATGAAGTGTTTGGAAAATTTAGGATAACTGTAATTACTTTTTTGGAGATTTGGGTAGTATCTTTTGAATTGGGGATTCTCTTCTGTGTCTATATACATGGTACGATGGAAGATCAGCCACGGGCCAATGTGATCTGAAAACCCGAGATAAAATCACACCTCATTTTCTGCGCTGTACCACCAACAAACATGCCAGGAATACAAAGGTAGCAAGACAACCTTAAGTAACAAAGACTTCTGGAAGAATTTTACAAAATCTCAATGGTTTCAACCTCAGCTTTGTGATCTTTGATAAACTGCCGAATCTCATCCAAAAAGTGAAGGCCACAGATATAAGCAGTCCCAACAAATTCATCATGGCCATTTACCTTTCTTATGACTGAAGGTTGCCGGGCTCCACTCAGAAGAAACACTACATCGCCAGCTTTAATCCCGACTGGAAATATCCCAAGATAGCCATGCTCAGTTTCCGCTAGACGGGTGTATTTGTCAGTGCACACTTTGGCTAGGTTGGCAACTTTTCGTTCAAGATTAGGATCCATCTATTGAAAAAGGGTCAGCTGGGTGATGCACATCGCCTGAAATCGATTGGTATTAACAAAAAGAACCTCGTTTTTCTCACCATTTCTTCTTTTAATAGTTCGCTCATGTATTGACACCGCTTTTGTATGAGGCGTGCTTGCATGGGGCCATTACTTCTTAACCTTGGACGGTTCTCTGGAGCAATGAAATGACAAAAGCTGTGCAAAACTTTGATCAAGTCGATGGAGTGTGTAGTATCAGTACGCCTGGAGTAGTTGGAGGTGATTTCGGGTACGGCTATTGCTTGTGGAACAAAATCGGGTTGCAAGACATTGTAAAGCGCATTGAATGGGTGATCTCCCGTCACATATGATTCTCGGCTCATCGCAAAGTCGATTGCCCACGATATCGGTTCGTAGTAGGCATCGAAACTCTTTACATTTGCATAATCAGACACCAGCGGCCCAGTAGCTTTGATGCAGCCCAGAGTGATAGCCGGGGCGAGCATTTTCTTTGCGATGATTTGTGTCGTTTGAGACTGCTCAAACAGCCCGGAGTTGAACTCAGGGCCCATCGATATTAACAGTGAAACTGAATCGTGCTTCTCGGTTCTCGCAATGCCGGGAAAATTTGGAGCCCAGGATGGTGTTTCTGGAAATGTATACCAGCCATGTCCAATGCCTGCAAAACCCATAAGATATAGCTCCCCCATCTCCTTTCGACTATCAACAGCATTTTGTCGAAAGGCCGCGATATACTCAGAAAGAAATTGACCGCATATTTTGCCCACAGACGTTTTATGGCTATAGTCCGGTGTGAGCTTCAATTGACTCATGCCGAGAAGCCCGTAGAAATGATCCTTCGGATTAGTTGCTCTGAGACGACTGGAGAGCGGCCAATTATTCCATCCCGAGGTGTATCTCATATTGTTGATTTCAGTGTCGCCTTTTATTTGGGAAGCTGCTGACTCTGCTGTTCCTTTGCGAGCTTCAAGTATCCCCGTCATTAAGCCGAGAGTGGTGGCGGTTCCCTTCGTCAAGAGATGCCATGCCATGTTTGTTATGAACTCTGGCTGATTATCTGGTGATTGTTCCAAGAACCAAGACTGCCAAGAATGTAGGGTTTTGAGATCATCTAAAGATAAAAACTGCCCCCCGCAAGCAATGATAGGATGTCTCGCAAGAGCGAGTTCTTGAAATACCCATACCCGACGCCAGTATGGCAGAGACATCATTGTTACGGCATCGTATAGCTCAGGCATTCTGTCCGGTCGATTTGCCACTTTCTCGTCGTGGAACGAGGGGTATTTGCAAAGCCATTCCACATTCCGGTAAAACCCCATTGGTTTTATGGCTGAACGCATTTTTCTAAAATTCTCGTTGAGTTGGAATGTGTTTTTCCTCAGGGTGTGGTATAGGTTGCGGTTCTGTGTAGTAGTTTGCTCATCGTTTAGGCTTGTTTGAAGGAATTGAAGTATTGAATCGATCAAAGATTCAACTTCAGACAAATATTCCTCAATTTCGGAAGTGTAGCTGGTACGAGCTGCAGCTTCCAGACAATCATCGATGTCTTCATTTACCTTGGCAGTGCCATCCAATAGTACATTAGGAAAAATCATCATCCGTCTGCCCTCATCTTTTCCTTCTTTCGCTGGCGGTAGCGGGCCCTTGATACCTGACAAGAAGGGTTGTAGAGAATTCTGAAGAATAGATAGGAATTTAAGGTTATGCTCGTCGGACAGTTCGACGTTGGTCTCGCGGACTATAGTTTGGATGCCCTGAAAACCATTTAGAATATCTTTGCGAGATGGGCCTAGCCAACATAAGACGACTTCAGCCTCGGAATAAATATCTCTCATTAGAGGGATCTGTACGTTCTTCTCCTTGTAATCATCCTGGTTAATGCAAATAGCATCTACCCATATCCTGGGCGCAGCATTCGCTTGCTGCAAGAGTGGTCCAGCGTGTTCTAGGGCACTGGCTAGGTTTTCTCTTATGCTCCAAAGCTGCCCATTCACTGTTATTGTTTTGAGGTCATCACCAGAACCCCAAACATAGGATAATGCACTGAAGGCCAGCTCAGGCTTCAGATCTGCGACTTCAAGTTGGCACGTGATTGCTGGACTAGTTGAGACAATTTCCAATAGCCGAATCTGGCGATCTGAAATTGCCAGGTTGGAGTAGAGTGAAGACATTATGGATTGACGATGTTGCTAAACTGGAACAGAGAGGAGTGTAACAGTTTCATGAAGAAAATACAAAAGATGGTGTGAGCGAAAAGAATATCTTTGGTCAAGGAGCTGTGGATTTGTGGGCTGGAAGGAGCGGGTTGGAAACTGGAAAATTTATGGACTGTAGCGAAGCATATCGGAGGCTGATTCTTGGTGCATTCCGGCCTGATGTAGAGCATGGGCCGAGAACCAAGGCGGAATCAGCCCGTGTCAGCCCTGAGGCGTAGTTGTCCGGTCATTGGGCAAAATTAAACTAGACTGCCTCAGTGGGCGGCTGGGCATTAGTGCTCTGCATGGCCACCGCCTCTAGTTGGTCGTGTACGCGTGAAAACATGAGCTCAGCCTCTTCTACAGAGGGCTACCCCACCTCTGTCTTCTCGTCCACAACTTTGTCAAAAGACAATCATTTTCATATTGACTAAATAAATAAGTGTTGCCTTTTCCGCACTGCACCAGTCCACATCTTAGACCAGTTCCAAACTAATTGACCACACTGCGGATAAGGTCCTTCACTTGGGCGTCAGTCAATCTTTGAATGCCCAAGATGCTGTTGTCATCGCTGTCCCAGGGGACACCATTGCCCGAACATGTAAGAGCTTTCTTGATGAACGCAATGTAGTCATCCAGCTCCGCCTTCCCGTTGTATAGCCTCTCCGTCGCTAGCTGCACTCTGGTTTCCACGTCCAAGGTGGTGGTTTGCCAACCTTCGGCACCTATCGCCTCCTGACACAGTTGCAACAGTTCCCTCTGCGACAGGTCTGCCTCGCTGATCTGCAAGACAGTCTTTCCCGCTGTTATGCCCTGGACGACTTTGGCTACAGTCCTTGCGACTGTTGGTAAAGTGGTTAGGCTCATTACCGCAGTACCCCCGTCCCAGAGCTCTGCCTTTCTATTTCTCGGGTCGAGCAGCCATCCGTTTAGGCCCCAATCTAAGAAAGCGCCGACCCGAATAAGTGTGTATTCGAGTTTCCCATCCAAGCGAAGCTGTTCCAGGTGCTCGTCCACGTCTCCCTTGGGTCCAAAGGTTGGTATGGCTCTCACTACCGGGTTGAGAAAGTTCACACCAAACTCCGAAGGAATGAAATGACGCACGCCGGTGGCGACACACGCATCGATAAGGCGGTTTTGTGCGTCAAGAGCATTTGAGGGCAGTGTCGATACACAATGTGTGACTCCAGTCAAAGCGGATGCAATGGAAGGCGCTAAAGCGTAGTCTACGGGCTTAACTGTGACATTTGGAGCATTGCGTACATTAGCATTGGACTCTGTGCGAGTCAACATAACAATGCGGATTGGATGAACTTCAAGGAGCGCATCCAAAACGGCGGAGCCTAGGTTCCCAGTAGCCTACCTAATATTAGCAATCATGACATTAGGATTTAAAAAAACTTACTCCAGCAATAGCAACGAACGGTGTATCCATTGTCGGTGAGTATATATCGATATTTGGCCCCGATGCGATAGACAATGGTTGGCTGTATGGGAATGAAGAGTAGATATCGGTAGGTATAAATATTTATTAATTACTACAGCATAAATCTTTCTGCAGATTGAGATCGAATGGATTGTGTCGTTTAAACTCGCGGCCGGAGATAGGCCATAGTTCCGGATCACATATTGGTGGTATCGATTTGGGCCGCCAATCTCGCGGTCATGACCAGGATACATGCGATTGGGTCTTGCCGATATTTCCAAGAGCTGCATAGCTTGAAGTCAACAGTAGGATGGAGTTAAGATATTGATCGGACGCGAGTCTTCATATCGGACATTCGGCACTTGGGGAGATGCGGTAGCTGATGCCCAGATCGTGATGTTTGATTTGCTGGCTTATTGAACCGAATAACCCGAGGTTTCGGGTACCATTCGGAACTTTAAATATCTGGCTTTAGTAGAAATTCTTATCGGAACTTCCGAAGCTCCCAGCAGTGTTCTTGCGGATAACATCAAATACATACAATAATGGGCCAAAAGTTTCACCACGTCCACTTACTTCTACATCCAATGTGAGACGGAAGACTGGTGTGTTAAATTCAGACCCGCTATACCAGCAAGAAGCCAGTGGTTCTCAGTAGCTGCCGGCTATTATAAATCTGCTTAGGGAAACTGCAGCTAAAGCCTCCGGTCTCTTTTCTTTCGGGTAGGACTGTGATATTGCCGCCGAGATTTCCTTGGGCCTAGATTAATGAAGTCATTGGGTGAAGGGTTATATGGCATAAATGAGGCAAACTTCTCTTGTAACCCCATGACGAAGAATAATGGGAATGCATTCATTTGGATATCCATCTACTGATATGTTTCCGATGTGCCACGTTTCTGCGATCTGGATGACCTCTCAATTGTACACATTTGTGTGATGGCGCAGACACTGCAGTGGACAAAAAATGCATGGGTCCACTGGGCTGCATGGATTGAGCCAAATTTCAACAGGCCATAAGCAGCACGCGGTGGAAAGTACTCTGATGTGGCACGCTTGGCCAATTTCGCTTCGAGCCTGATGACCAAGAGCCCGATATGTGGGAAAATAGATGGCTTGCGAGTAAATGACTAGTCTTCTGTTACGCTACTTAATGGATTTCTTTGAGTAAAAAAATCTCGTCACGATGCCCGTGTGTTTCTGTATTGATGCGTATCCTGGTGGGCCAAGTTGGATGGGAAAGCGGAGAATCTGGAGGTGATTTAGATCATGGACCGGACACTGCGGACAAGTGTGCATGGCATTTACCTAGTAAGGCGGCCATCGACACGGTGCGAGACAATGTATTGGACTTTACGTCCCCTGTCAAGAGCGACAGTCTAGTTGCTTCGGGGGCCGCTATGCATGCATCGACCAGACTTCCACAAATTTGGAAAACAAGTGTCAGCTGCGACAGGGTTTGTTTAGTGTACCAGGACGGACGGTGTATTTACATGGCATCATGGGTTGAAAAAATATCTTCGCCTAGCGTCATTCCCTTGTCTAGATTTAAGCCCCCAACACTTTGATCGGCGACCGACAGCTGGAAGGGTTACTGCTCTGACGTGTAAATACACGCCATGCTATTCTGCACCCTCATTGATGGCGTGGCTACCTTGCTGGCTGCCCAACTACAGACCTAGCGGCACACGCACCGTCTCCGCTGGGCACTCTAATTGCGGCCCATTCTCGGCGAGACGTTGGCTCTGTACACACTAAGATGTGTATCATGTCTGCAGCCAAAATCTTAAGAATTAACAATGCGCTGGCCTCAAAAACTTCTGGTACAGTCTTTGGAGCCGTAATGTGATCGCCCCTGTAATTGCGACTAGACATTAGACGCAACCTTCACGAAATGAGGTGACTTGCGAAGTTAGGAGCTGAAAACAAGGCAACCGCTGGAGGCGTCCGTAGATTGCAGCGAAATTCGCACTGTATGCGTTCTGTTCTGAGACGCACTGTCCGCGATGTGGTATTTGATTCGGCCTCGTTAAAGC
This sequence comes from Calonectria naviculata, assembly GCA_003031705.1. Taxonomy (NCBI): domain Eukaryota; kingdom Fungi; phylum Ascomycota; class Sordariomycetes; order Hypocreales; family Nectriaceae; genus Calonectria; species Calonectria naviculata. The sequence continues at coordinate 90,356 of NAGG01000058.1, forward strand.
AGCGGGCGCACTAATGTGCGCTTTTATCGTTGAACAGTACAGTCCATGAACCAAATCCTTCTGGAGATCATGTTATTATAAGGTAGTCTGGCGCTGATTCATTCAACTGCATTGCCGGTAATCATCTCATTGAGTGTTTAGCTATTTTTCTTTTCGCATTGAAATTGCCGTCTTAGCTACTTTCAGAATGAGGGTGCAAACCATGAAAGTGTCTGACTGGAACCAGAATTGTTTGTTAATACCGTATTCACAGATCTGCAGGAGTTGATATCTAACATCTAATAGGTATAATGTCAACAAACTCTGCCTGTCAGGCACAACCTGACGGAAGCTTACGACCCTTCCTTTGTCCTGCTTCAAATACCAACGTTGAAAGCAACATGGCAAGCTTGGAGCTCAGCGATGCCGAGACAGAATCGGATTTCGATAGTGACAATGAATCATCTTTCGAAGAGGAAGATTTTGACAAAGAATCTGCTGAAAAGACATATCATGAGCTTCAAAAGGTACTTCCGGATTTGGTGCGACTTTTACTCAACATGATTTGGGCGTGGATTGCTTCTGCGCGGTATGCCGTACCACCAGATGAGAGGGCCAGACCGGATAATGAGACATTAAGAACGGCCCCGCCATGTCTAGCAGCCGTTTCACAGGAAAATACTGAGATTGGCACTCAAAAAGTGTCTGGGTTTCCTGTAGACGGCTGTTTTGGGTTTGCTTGCCCATTTTATAGGTTTGATCCCATAAGATATCAAAAATGTCTCCGAACCGAGCATCTTCAGCGCTTTGGGGACATAGTAAATCATCTCCGAAGATGTCACTCGCTGCCCGCATATTGTCCAAATTGTTTCCGGGCGTTCGACAGTTCAATGGTCCGCGACAGCCATGCGCGCTCTAGAACTTGTAAACATGCTGCTTGGCGAAAGCCCCATGGCATGAGCAGGGCCCAGAGGCAGAAAATCGATAAGTGTGCCGCGCGTAGTGGAACTGAAGGGGAGAAATGGTATTGTATGTGGGACATTATTTTTTCTGATCCAAAACCACAGAGATCACCTTACCTAGAATACGGCATTGAGAGGCAAGTCTGCATGGTACGAGATTTTTGGGCTGCCAATGGTAGCAGCTTCGTTTTGGAATACCTTGCAAGACAAGGCCTGATTCAGCCACACCCTCTACCTCATGAGAAAGGGGCCATCTCGGCCTTTTGTCGGCTGGTTATTAAAATATTGCTGGAGAAAACCTTTGAGCAGCAGGAATTATATGAAGAGGATGCTATGGAAGAACAAGACTTGCTAGAGTCTCCAGAAGGAAAATAGCACAAACGAGGGAGCTAGCAGGATGTATTGTCGGAAAGGGAGCATATTATGGACCGGGCAGCTTTATAGTGGGGGATCAAGGTGGCACAACGGATATATTCGGCGAGAAGCTATCTAGCTCTATGCATAGAATATTGGGAGAACAAGAATTGTGTGGAGTGAAGAGACAATATGCAGCAGTGTGAGAATATATTTAAATGAGGGTGTATAAAACTACTGATAGCTATGTAGTATCCGACAAGACAAGGTGAGCAAACTGGCCACAAATCGAGGCTTGCACAGGAAGTAGACGTAATTCAAGAACATGGACAAATGGTCCAAAGGCGGAGTATCTGAAAAATAAAGAAAAGAGTGGAGCGTTTTTATCAAAACAATAGCCGCAGAAAATTGATGTCTCCTTCCTCCGAGTCCTGGGTGCATAGAAGTTTTCTAACCTCCACTCCCTGCATAGCAATCTGTGGCTACCCACAAGAAGATTATTCATCCATGTAATACATGTTAGGGCCTAGCATTCCCTGGTTTGAAGCAAAGTATGAGAAGGTTCCGGGCGTGGTAGCGTCCTGATGAAACTGAGGAGTATGAGAATTGGTCACGCCTTGCGCACTGCCGTCATCATATATGGGCTGGCTGAAACTCATCATTCCGTGGCTTTGAGGAGTCTGGGACAACATGTCTTGGCTCAGCATGTTCGTAGAAGCCAGCTCGGCGGCGGGGGCGTTAGGAGGGGCCATCCAGTGGGGATGTTGAGCCGTCAGATCCGCTTGGTGTGCACCCGAAGGCATGGTCCCAGTCATGTAGTTTACGTGGTTGACAGCACCTAAACTTTCAGCTGGGACTGCAAAGATGCCGCCTCCAGCTTGGGCTGGACTTTCTGTAGAGCTGGGACGGCCCGTGACGCCAGGACGGTTGAAGATGGCGGAGCCAAAGGCACTCAGAAACCGACTCATGTCTGGGTGATGGCGACTGATCCCAAAGAACTGCTCGACAAGATGAGGGAGGGCCTCGTTGACTGTTGGCTCTATCAGAGGACGTGCGAGGCTCGTAAGGTATTCAGGGCCATCGGCGTATGGCGATTCTGGCGGTGTCCGGTGTGGGTAAAGTCGCCCGTACAAATGAAACCAACGCTTCTTGTGGTCTAAGGGGCTTGGGAAGTTGGAACGCTTTACAACTTCATCCAGTTCTTCATCGTCGATACGGTCAAACTTCTGGGGTTCAGTGCGCGTGCAGTTGTTGTAGTGAAGGTCCCTTGACTCGGCCGTACTGAAATCGTCCTTGCAGTTCGGGCAATACAAGTTAGTGTCAACGGTGTGCTTCCGCTTGATGTGTTGAACAAGGTCGTTGAAACGATTCAACACGGCTGTCCAGCATGATGTGTGGTCCTGTGGGTTGGCTACACAGAAGGGGCAAGCCCACCTCCTCAACTTCTTGCTGTCCCCTTTCCCGTCATCCTCATCATCGTCATCACCATCTCCCTCACCATTGGGGCTGCCGTTGTTGTCGTTAGTGACATCGCCTCGGGTACCCTTTTTACCTCGCCGCTGGCGCTGCCCTCCCGGTCGCGATTTATTTGCACCACTCCTTGAGACCCGGCCGTTTCTGGCGCGGTTCTGAACCGTACCTTGTCCGCGTGTCCCTTGGGCAGCGCGAACGGGAGAGTCGAGGGAGCAGCCGTAAGAGTTGGCCTCGGCTAGTACAGATGGAGTGGCAGGGCTCTGCTCCCAGGAAAGCTGACCAATTACCGGGCCGGCAATCCTGAGAAGTTCTTGCTCTTCTTGATCGTTCTGGGCGTGATTGTGGAGATATAGAGCCAATGACTTTAACTTTTCTCTCTCAGCCTGACTCAAGATGGTGTGAGGGGTATCATAGCTGATCTCATTTACTTGACGATTCAACTCATTAGCACATTGGACAGCAAGGTACAAGGCCATGCTTGGCTTACCCGTGGTGTTACTGGGGACGGACTGTGGCGGTGGCTGGGGCGTATAGATGGGCGAATCAAAACGGGCGTTGAGCCCGTCGGACGTGGTGTTGTGATACATTGCGGGCAAAAAAGGGAATCAAACTGCGCATATAGACGGGGAAATTATGGTGGGCTATGGAGGGCAAAGTTTGCACTTTTGGAATGATACAATGCTTCACTGAGAGCAGAAAAGAATTTCGTGTCACAGTTTGAGCACCTGAGGATGATGATAATATACCAGCGGGATAGCATATACAAATTTGTGGCATGGCATCATGCAGACCCCCGGACGGCAAGTCCAGACCTTGCCGTATGCGACACAGCTTCCTCAAACCACTGGACCTCCGTCAAATACTGTGGTAGATGAGGCGCTGAAAACTGTGATTGGACTTGCCTGAGTCGCCCAACGGCACCGTTGTGCACGTAGGTAGCTAACACACTGTACGCTCTTGCGTATTGATCACGTTCCATGTTCGACGCGAGCGAAAAGGGGATTAGTGCCAAGGCAAGTATGGGGATTGGGAGGGACCCAGCAGTTGTTGACCAATAAATACGAAGACGGATTGACTCGCCCACGGTCGGGCGGAGACGGGTGGCCCTCAGTGCATAGTGGCGCCTTGGAAACGGTTGAGTGAGGTTGAGAAATTGAGCTGAACAATTGTGATGGTGGTGTGGAAACCATATGTCGCTAACGATGGCCAAAACGGCGTAGGTACGCTGACTGATCGTAGTGAGACGGAGACTATGAAGCCGAGGAGCACAAGAGGCTCAGAAGGAGCAGGTGGTTGAAGCTGTCACTGGCTGAGTCCGCTCAAATTTCGGACTGAGGCGTGGGTTATTGATGCTCCGGCGCTGAAGAGGCTTTCCTTCGTTGTTGCTTGAGGCGATAACAGATTTGAGTGAGAATGCCAAGACCTCGCATTCTTGCTCTGGCCGGTGATGGAGTGATGCTTCACCTTTGATACTGGCGGGTTGAATCTTTGCGATGACATTTCCATAGAAGAAAGAGTGTTTTATTTTCATGCCCGAGCCTTGGAAGCCGAGCCCATGTAATTTAGGAAAGGTCTATGTGATTGCATGAGACTAGGCCAAGATAATTGGCCAATGCGGATGAGCACATGACCCGCCCCCCCCTGACAATTTACACAAATTTGTCGAGAATGCAAGAGTGCGGAACAGGAAGAGGCTTGGTGTTGGTGATGCCAAGCACCAATGAGCACCCCCTGCTTGCCCGAGACTGCTGAGCAAGTCTCCACGAGCCAGAGGAGGAGGAGGGGCTGCTCATAACCCACTTGATCATGCGCGGCTCTGTTGACAAGAGGTTGCTTGGACCAGTATCAATCGCGCTCCTCTCGAAAATTGTGGCATTCAGCACCCTTGAAAGTGCCAACGCATCGTAGACACCAGTGCCTACTTTTAGCACAAAACAGGCCGTTTAGAATTCCTACAGAACGCTCATAACCGCGGCAACAATCGATTTTCCGAGATGCTTTGATTCAGCGATGCATGGATTTAATACATACGTAGGCTTTGCATTGTACGTAATCCACACGTCAATGATTCTACATTGCTGTCGAATTCCCGCCCATCTCGCTCACCGTACCTTGGCTTGGCTTGTGGTGGCTGTTTCGGGCCTCGAGCGGGGAACCACTAATATAGGATTATCCCGTGTACCATTTGCGATGGCTATGGTGTATGCACAAATGTGTGAAACGCCCCTCGTGTCTACCATCCAAAAGATCAGCCCGCCTGTTTTTTTTGCCACAACTTTGGAAACGCGTCATTTTGTTCGGAGTTTGCGTTGGACTCATCAAGGCCTGCAGCTGCCCTTATTTTTCTTTCGGGATTCCAAATCATTAATGCTCTGTTCTTTGTCAGCCACAATTTTGGCACCTAAACCCCGCCTATTTCTTTACCGTTTCGCTGTCACGGCCTCATCCAACAACCCCGTGCTATCTCCGACCCGCGATCTTTGTTACTGTCCAAGCGGTCGAGCCGCGTACTCGACAGAGGCCTTACACTATCGGCACCACTGCCAAGGCAGAGTTGGCCCACAACCTTTCGTCGGATGCTTGGTCATGAACTGTCAACAAGCTCCAAAACTCCATGGCTGCAAGGAAACGTCGCCGTTTGAATCATTTCCCCTAAAGCCACTCGCTTCAACAAGCCGTGTGAAGAAGCAAGGTTCTCAGGGAAAAGGCTCTGTAAAGTCCAAGAACAGGCGATCAGGCGAACAACCCAGCTCTAGTTCAGATGATGAAAAAGAAAACCAATCCAAAGACAACACGGTGCACACTTATGCCTGTCCTTTTTACAAACTTTCTCCGGTACATCACCTGGGGTGCATGACGCTCAAGTTGACACGACTTCGAGACGTCCGGCAGCATGTTCAACGACGACATGCCCGATCGCATTCCTCGAGCTGCTCCCAAAAATCGGCCACGAATTTGCAAGGCTGCATGTGCGTCTCTCAGTTTCATGCGCAACCGGACATCTCAGACAATACTCTCCAGAAGGTATTGGAACATCGAGTGAGTCAAAAGTTGCCCCCCGAGGAGCAATGGTATGAGCTGTGGCGCATTCTATTCCCCGCGCAACAAGAGCCAAACAGTCCCTATGTTGGATCCGTCGTATCAGAAGCCGCCGGCCTGATCTGCGAATTCTGGATCCAAGAGAGCCCGCACATTCTGCCTGCATTCTGCGAGCTCAAGGGCATGCCGATCGCTGGCGAAGATAATTTCAGCGAGCTCTTGGCCTTTGTTGCAGATCAGTTCCATACGAGAATCGATCGGAGCTCGCTGGGATCAAGCATAGCGCTTCGCCAGGCTGGTGAATCAGATAAACATGTGCTTGTGCCTCCACCACCCGACCAGCTGGTATCGGCCCACATGCCTCCTCTTTCAGTCGATGAGAACTCTTCCGATTCGACAGCGTCTACTGATTGTAAAACTCCTCTTTCACTACATTCCCCCATTGAAGAATGGATAGTTGAGTGGCCAATGTGGTACGAGGGGCGAGATTCAACGGATGATCATCAAATGAACCCCATATCAAATTCAGAGCTGATGACCTTTCTGGGGCCAAATCAAACTAATTTCAACACCCCAACAATGGAAATTCCAATCAAGCATGTTGAACCTTCCAAACTATTTCCCCTTGACAATCAAGGACTGGAAATGATTGGAATCATCCAAAATTAGAGCGGAGTAGAAGTCTCAGTTACTTGTCATGTATAATGGAATTTTTCTTTCTTGTAACAGTGCCAAATGTTTGTTTAAATGTCAACGAAGACACCTGGAGCACTAAATTTATAACCTGACATGGGTGATATGGTACTTAGCGGGATTGAGAGACACTAGGTACGGGACGATCGCGCCGTCCAAGTCACCACCCTAGGCTGCAAACGCACAGATTGCAAATGATGCGGTATCTAAAGTAATGAGGGACTCGGGTAGCTATGTTTTAGCTGCTACTAGAGTGCTATAACTTGTTGAGTCTATAGTTTCTAGTGCGGTTTGCTGCGGCAGGAAGGTGGCAAAGCCAATTAAGCACAAAATCTTTCCTAGGGCTCTGATCCTAGATGAAGCTCCATTGCTAACGATGACGACATTTGTGCCTGGCCCAATTGACCGCATGGATGAAGACGACAATACGAGACTGACGGCTCGCGGCGCGGGCTTTCCCCGACACGAAGCGACCTTCAATCGAGGTAATCCACATGAGACGCCTCGATGCACTAATTGGCCAGCTCTGTTAATCCGTTTGGGGGCGAACGGAGTTGTCGGCCAGTATTCAACCGCGTGCTTCGGGCTGCTCGGAGTTTGTTGTGCAGACCCCTGGAAATACCTAAACGCTGGTGGCGTTGCCGCTGGATCTTAGCCCAGTCAAACCATCCAATCGTGACAGTCCGTTGCTACATCACCACGCCACTTTTCAGCTGCCTTGTCTGTGGCGTTCTATGATGCCATCTCCTTCTGGATCTGGATTTCATTCAGGCTGAGAACCTTACATGAGCCCAACCAGGCTTAGCTGGGTGGTGAGATGTGGTCTGCATCGCCCGTGCCCTCCTGTGGTGCAGGCACCAGAGACTGCACCGTCCTGGAGATGGAGGAGGCCTCCCTTAGTAATAACTTGGCCCTGACTCTATCTGGTTTGTTAGCCAATGTGTAGGCACTAGTATGTCACTCCACATATCTTGTTTGCCCATAATACATCGGACGCGGAACCATCTGCAGACCATCCAGCCTCTGACACCACCAGAGGGGAGATGAGCCGTTGGTAGCGAAGGGGAATTGCCGTACATATTACTTTGAGGACAAGTATACGAACTGGGCGCTGACGATGCGCCTTCTGGGCCTTTGGGAGCTAATACTCCTTAGCTATTTCGCAAGAAGATTTGACTATGACCATGGACTGTCGGGCTGTCCCTTCTCAGGTGCCAGAGCTTTCTCTGTCCACCTGAAACCGGACGTGAGGATCAGAAGTTGCCCCGAATCGGCCGTAAACTAAAATATTGTTAGCTTGTCGGGCCCACCGCAGTTATGCCAAGCCATACTCCAGCCTGCCAAGGCGGCCGATAGATGCCGAGATCCTCCCTCTCGCTCTCGCGTCTCTCTGTTGGGGTCTTCGGGGTACAGGTCTACCAACGCGTGACACAACTCTCAATGACGGTGGAGACCATAAACTCGTCAGTGGCTTTGACGAAGTGCACAAGGCAAGAGAAACTGAAATAATGGTTCGCAATTGCGGCTTTACGCCAATAGGAGGTTTGAGAATTTGCGTAAATGTTGGATCAGTCGGAGAAGTTTGCCTTGCTGTCTCCTGCTACACCTGTCATACTAGTATAAATTGTATCGTTTACCCTGAGGATTCCAGAATAGCCAGAATCTCAAGAGTCACCCCAACTGGATGAAGCCTCTTTCATTGGCCTTTTTGCTATAACTTTACGGTGTAAGCACCACTGGCGCCTTCTTCGACACGAGCCGAATTCTTCGTCCGATAAAATTCAACATGTCTAGGACTTTACGTCATCGTCCTCGAAGGCCTGTCCTCAACGGGGCGACTTCACGTCCACCTAGATTGCTTTTTGCTTCATTCAATGGTATACAAGCACCCTCCGATCTTGTGTTTCCCCTGGGTATATTACTTCCATGATGCATTTTACTGATTCAATCGACAGGCACATGGGCCGGTGGAGTCTTGAACTCCCGCAAGACTGTCGTTTCCGTTCTGCCACGGCTCGTCTCAGGCGACGAGAATGTAATAGAGACGCTCGTTGATGGGGTCGGAACAGACATCAGCCTGTTCGACCGAGCCGCTGGAGGTAAGCTTACCGCACCGATAATTCCAACCTAGTTGACCCAGGCATAGGAGTTGGCGGCTGGGGAACCCTACGGAACGTTGTTACAGCCTACAGTATAGATCTTCCCCATTCGCCCATTCAGTACTACCCTAACAATGACCAGGGAATCTTTCTCACCACTATGAGGATGGCGACAGAATTATCCTCTGCGGCTACTCTCGTGGTAAGTTTTGCAATCCCATTTCTCCAACAAATGAATAACAGATTTGGCCACAGGTGCCTGGGCTGCACGTTACTTGGCGCTGCTGATCGACGTTGCCGGCCTACCTAAAGAGGGCGACGACAAGCTTTTCCATGGCCTGTACAAAGCATGCGACAAAGATTCCGTCCCTGGAGAAGATGCGATTACTCGATTATTTGAGGGGTATCAATGTGCGTACCAAACACTTCCATTCCCTGTTTTGAGTTGGAATTGCGTTCTGACAATCTACAGGTTGGGATAACGTCCAAATCGATGCTTTGTGCTGCTTCGATACAGTAGGCTCCTTGGGGTTGCCGCTTTTTGGAATCGCAAAGCCGCTGTCTCTTTTTCGCAGACAAAAAAGCAGTGCGAATACCGAAGTTGCCAAAAGTAATCAACCTTTCCCGTCCTACAATTTTGGCCATTTTTCTGATATTTTCCAATAGATGTCAAGTTCTCCTTTCATTGTCTCGCACTCGATGAAACCCGGAGCCCGTTCAAGCCGACCTTCATGTGCGGCAGCAACGTGCACCAAGTCTTCTTCCCCGGCGCCCACGGCGAAATGGGCTGGGTCGAAGATACTGAGGGCTTCGTGCATGCTCCCTTGGCGTGGATGATCCAGCAGCTGAACTCCCACCTCAAAATCAGATTTGACAAAAATAAGCTTGGGGCCTATTTCCCACGCTACTCTGCAGCGTCTGGAACTTCTCCAGCTCCCAGTGGGGCCGCTACACCATGCTCAACGGATGTTGCGACACCGCCGACCTTGCCTGGATACGCATGGTGCAACGGGCATATATCTCGCCCAAGGAGAATTGTCCTGGCACTTATGGGCTCGAAGGACCGTCAACCAGGGCGGATCATCCGCCGCGTGGATGCAAAGAATGGCGTCAACAGCCTTAAAGCAACCCTCGACGCAAGAATTAAGACAGACACCGCCACCGCTGTTCAGCTGCATATTGGTGCACGGCTACGCATCGAATATGTTGATGAGCACACCGTGCCGGGATATAAACTGGTGCAGCCTGCAACAGGGTCGCATTTCTGGGCTCGGAGTGGATCGAGTTCGGATGGATTGAAGGAGGAAAGGGCAAGTCGGATAGAGGAGGCGGCGGTCGGTCCTCTGGAGGCTTTGCTCTTGGGCTTGCCGAATGAAATCGTGGCCGATGCGTCCGTGTGTGAAGCGTGCTATCGCAAGAAGGAACGTTCGTGGCTTGGGTTGAACGTTCGTGACCGCGACCGAAACCGCACCGGAAGATAGCTTTTCTGCTTGGTTAGGATATTCTTAGGTATTGTTTGAGTGATGCTTGTGGTTAGAGTAATGTGTAATATTTGAGTTCATTATCATGAGCCTACCAGACCGGAATGAATAACCCCTCAAGGACGCGACGTGTAGCGGCTTGAAAAACGGGCTCCAGAAATGGGCTGGCCGGGCGATGCAATGAAGGATCAGGCTGTGCCATCGCGCTCTCAGCCGGAAGTGGGACAGTGGCATGCTGATAGTCAGGCTAGCGAGGCCTCCGCTACAACTCGATCCTCGGTATGCAGCCCATCACACCGGTGTGGGGGGCCTCGGAGACTTAATCTTCTTCCAGCAGCCTACCAGTCCAATTGCAACTGACAGGGCGACATTGGCCTTGATGCCACTCTTGGGGTTGTTCATCGACATCAAGGGCTGTCCGCACGTAGCTCCTACGTCATTCACACTCCAGTCAGAAGAGGACTATACTCCTACACAATCTAAGTGAAAGAAGCCACTAATCAAGCTACGGTCAAAGACTCCTTTATAAAAGGGTGCAGGCTATCATTCAGCGCCAATCCAGGGTTTTCAACCACCGCTGAGCTCAATGTAGGGAACAATCAGCCTTGCTGGTACCATCTGCTGGCTTCGCCCCACTGACCGAAGAGTAGAACCAGAACAATGCCGCAGAGGTAGTAAGAGCTACGCTGTTTTGTGCAAAACTCTACCTGTTCCGGTATTGGCGCCTACAGCCTCGATTCATTCATTTGACCTCGTGCAGTGATGAAATTCCATCGGGCTTTACTCGCTCTTCCAAGACAACCGCCATTAGCACTAAAAAGAAAGCCCCGTCCAGGTTGATCGACGTTCACATTTGCCTCTGTCTCACTTTGCAAATATGACCGTAAATAAATCATATATTTATACCATCCATCAAAATATTCCGAACACTGAGTACTTTATCTGAGTGCCAACGTCTCACGTTGCCATGAATCAACCCAAGTGGTGTCAATATCCAAACTGACGAAACAACCAACCCTCTCGTAATTATTATTGTCTGGCCGCCGCAAGACAAGAATACCATCGCCATGCATTGTTCGAGATCCAGAGTACTGGTACACGCAAACAACCAGGGCCTTGTAGTTTCCCTCCGAAATTAATCTCTGGTCGATATCCGGCTGTCCACTGAATTCCACTGTGGGATCCTCCTTGTAGTCGAGTGACAGTAGTGATTTTCGGTGATCTTCAGTGATTTTGAAGATCACCCTGCCACCGGAAACTTCAACTTCATTGTTCTCTTTGATTAAGGGTTCATCGTAATGACACAGCCCGATCATGCATGGTGACCAAGCTGGAGCCTTTACTACCTGGCTACTTCGCATCAGCGGCATAGTGAAGCCCTGTACGATGAGCTGAGAACCCTCAACCTCCCCAAAGCTGTCTGTCGGGTTTCGCAGATCGATTTTGTGGTCTAAAATCTCTAGGGTCCAGTTCTCTAGGTGTGAATGTTCTACTTCGCTTGGACCTGAGAATTGAATGGGACTGTCTGTAACGGCCCATGACCATGATGGCGCTCTGTACACGCGCACATGAGGTGCAAAGTGCATCTCAGCTAACCAAACCAGGCCGTAAACGTCAATGTCCCAAATACCAGCGAGATAGTTGGTGGTGATCCCTATTTCATTAAGTGCCTCGCTAATGGCTCTTGCAATAGCCGACATGGCGGGCAATTTGTCAGAAGCAACTGTCAATTTGCGTGATGAATAATCTTGGATAAGGTCGTAATAGTCTTTCAGAAGCGATGCATAGTTTTTAGCAGCCGCAATTGAAGCATGGGAAGTAGGGGAGTGCAAAACAGAATTGAGCCGTGTCAATCTCTTGGGGAACAAGTTGTGCCCTGACGAAGTAAGGCTATCAGCTGTGTGGTTTTCTTGCTTACACATCCAATATATTCCGTGCGCGCCGTAAAAGAGAGATCTTGGTGATAAGGAAGTCTCTTGAAGTGTCCATCCTCGAATGGCAAGAGGGCTAGAGTATGATAGTCTTGAGAGGTTCTCGTGGAAGGGATGGTCTATACCTGAAACAACCACAGTTGCTTCGGTCGACGGGTCCGAGAATAATCTCATCTGGATAGGTTTTGGCCCCGGTATAATGGGCCGTTTGTTTAGAATCCCCTCCTTGCTTCCTCTGGATGCCATAGCGAAAATGGTTACTGCTGCCTCACGATACACTGAGCCCATCTTCTGTGACTCCTGCTCCCAGTCACTCCGAGAGTCCTGAATAATGCAGAGTGAATCAATCCATAGATACTGGATGCCAAGATTACGTGCGATAGTTATGGCATCGCGAAAGTTTGATGCGAGAGATGAGCAGGGGATGGAAGACTGAAACTTATCCAAATTTCTTGTCTCAAGAACGGGCTCTATCTTGCCCCCCCCAACAATGACTCAAGGCTGCGTATCTTTCCCTACGGCCCTGGGATAGGAATATCTTCACATCATCCAGTTTGTCATTGCAACGAGTGTCCCCGACGTCTATGACTCGCGTGGGTAGCATTGGATTCTCCATTGGCCAGCAGGATGGATGTTCTTTCTGACACTCTTGATACCATCGCTTAGCCAAGAGGTGGTTTGAATCTGCCCCTAGATGCGCAGGTAGCTCTTTGCGGCCGATATTGTAACCGTCCACCTGGATCTGACCTAGCAAGAAGCCACCTGTTAGCCACGACATAACATGAACACCGGATCAATTTTCATCATAATAGGGCGTGTGATAACAACTCAAGAAAAAGTCTGCAAGTGTGTTTTGCTAACTGGGATCCAACCTTCATTTTCCAATAGCTTCAAGCATAAATCTGGAAAGGTAAAGCCCGAAGTTTCAGACGTTGATGATTGATACTGACTTCCGTCGCTCATTTCTGACTCGGATTGCCATGGCTTTGTTACCGGTCCAAGATAGACTACTATCAAGTCAAATAGCATGCTCTTGTCCAATGACTCATTCCATGAATACCGAGAGGTCAGACAAATCTTTACCTTGGAGCTCTGGAGTTTTTTTGCTTCCGAGTACATGGTCATTGCGTCAGGGGGCGGTGAATCTGCACAGCCGTCTGGCCATCCACCACTTATTGGCATATCTAGTTCATAAAAAGACTTCTTAAAACACTCGAGGATAAAACCACACATCTCGCAGCCATTGAGAGCCGATGCTTCAAGATCTTCAAACGAAGAATGATGTTCATAGTAGGCCTTGCTGGGGAAAAGATCTGGTTCGCCGAGCTGCTTTTTTGACAGGTCTAACAGAGACTGAATACTTAGATTGGCACAGCAGGCACAACGATGATTCATATCCATGGTTACTGGATCTTGGACTGTGTCTGATTACTACATTTCGTCATGTCAAAGCTTTGGTGCGGGGTTATGCGCGATGCAGTGGTTCCTAGGTACAGAGTGATGTAATACGGCCAATAGCGCAGTATTATTAATCCCTCATCGGATGAAAAAAGCCACCATTAAAGAGTCTCAAGGACCATAAATGAGTGTTTTCTTGATCATTCATTTCGTGCCAAAGCAAGGGCTCGTGCTGAGGAACTATTTCCCGATGAGTGGTGGCGAATTGATGGCCCATCTTACAATTCTCATACTAGGTCCACCTAAATATGTCCGGACGGAAGTTGTGATTTTCTGCGACACTAAAAGCCTTTCATTATGGCAGACAGGGAGGGGGCAAAGAAGATTGGTTTACGTGTGGATAGTCAGGTTTGTGCTTAGCACAGTGCGTGATGATGTATCACCAACGCCTCTTGCTGTTTGGGTTTTCTTTAGTGCTCACAAGGCAATATAATTTATACTTTTAACATTTTACTGATATTGGGTGGGTTTGGGACTCTGTTGAGTCCATGAGAAAATGTAGAAGTCTAAATGTGAGAAATCGATGCTGTCTTATCTCTCGCAGAGTTTCCGGGGTTTCCTTTTCTTTCAAAAAAGGACTAGAAAGTTCGATCTGTAAATATCGCTAAATTCCCTGAGGAAGTGATCATAGTCACTTCTTTCAAACCAAACTGTTATGTAATCCTAGCAAAAGGTTGTCTCTCACCACGTAATACTTATTCAGTTAAACGACATCACCAGTCATTGTCTGAAATTTAACCTTGATCCCGAGACTTCAAAAGTAAACTTATGCTGACAAATTCCATACATTCCCAAATCTGTCATGCATTTCAGGTTCAATGCTCGTGATATCGCTAGGCCAAAAGTTAGATGTGGATTGTATGATTTTGCGCTTACCCTATATCGATGGTCCCAATTCCTTCGCTCAACACCGAAAGAAATCATCCTTTGTAGTACGCGTTGATGATAAAAAATAAATAAACAATTCAATTGCACTTCGTAATGGGCTTGTCGTCTAAATACTGCATTCGCTTTTGACTCCCTTATAGTCGCAATTGCTCTGTGCCAAAATATTCTCGAGGTGAGTGGTTCACAAACGCGGGCAATGTCAACTAAATTGAAATAATATTCGTACCTCGTATTGTACCTCGTAATTACATAGAATTTATTCTATAAGACCACAAGGTTCTAAATAGGTCATGTGCGATGTCATCAGACGATACCTAGACCTATTTAAGAATGGCGCATTCTCGAGTCATAAATCTACGACATTGTCGAATCGTACATTCACGACCTCTGTTAACTATGGCGGAGTTGGAACAAAGCTGTGTGGATCAATATTTAAGATTGGAAGTGTCTGTGCAGCCTCCGACACTGAACGCGTATTTGTTTGACTAAAATGATGAGCCAAAAGTCCGACAAAGCGGTCATCCACTAATTCAATAAAATAAACAAGATACACCAGCACAAATAAACCTATAAATAATGTTAATAGGTTGACTTGTTACTCTCATTTTATAGGATATTATTTATTATCCTAGTTAAGCCTTAGATTGAAAAACTGGTGAGGTGGTCGCAATCGAAAGGTGACACTGGTGTTGTCATACTTTTGGCACGTCATTTTAGGCGGCCATGGGCCTTCTGTGCTAGTCCGAGTTTGGAAGAAATCGGGAGGGATTCCGACAGAACCTACTGTTCCGAAGAACCCTCCTGTTCCGAAAATCTTGTTCCTCGACGGGGCTGATCAGGGTGAACTCCTTGAGACATTAGACCAGCATGGGATGGAGACATGTTTGAAGCAATCGTTTTCCAATCATCTAGTTGGCCCATCCATGTCAAGTGAAATTTACCTACCTCTGAATGCAACACGAAGTGCGCTCTGCCCATATTGCCGAATGTCTTCGACTCAATCGCTCACTTAGATTTTGCCTCAAGTATCTTCTTTTGATGGTGGTACACGGCACTTTACGGACTACCGAAGGGCAATGTAGATGCAGGCAGACAATGGCCTCTTCTTTCTTTCTGAGTGGGTTGAATGATCCGTTGGTTATTTTACGTCAATTTAGCCTTCATACGTAATGTGCGGAATTTTCCAGAAGACAGCAAGTGCATCAATCAGTCTGGGGGTCACGGGAAGCGCGGACACCGTAGTCTCGGCACTTGGGTCAAGCGAGAAAGCGAGAACGAAACTTGACCCACTGCTGCAAGGAAGCCAAATTACTAGCTCCTGTCTTGAGTGGAGCACCGGGTCGTTATCCGAACACCCAGCTCGTCATTGTTGTCATGATAACCATATTTCCCCATCATGAGACATTGCTGATCTCGATGTGAGAAAAACTCCGCTGCACGTGGCTAGCAAGCATAGCACCTCTGCTCGTTCCATTGTGGCATGATGGTAAGTGTATAGTGACAGCGTTGTAGCTTACCATATTATCAGGTATGCATGTTATTACTGAGCAGACTGAGATGAATCTAATCCAGAGTAGCTTGTGCAAGAGTCTCATGGACGGTCATCTTTATGTCGCCCTTTGGCCATTGTTGGGACTGTCGTTGCATGTATTGGGCTGTTAAGTAAATTAGGTGGCCATGTGAGCGAGACCTTAAGCTTATATATTAAATAGGCGCCAGTGTGAATCTTAAATAAGGCATACTTGGAAGCAGGGCGCAGGGCGCAAATAGGGCGTAGGGCGCAAATATCGGACGTAAAGGTGGGGGAAGGAATAAATTAGAAGACGATTGCATGAGAAGATTTTCTAGCGCACCACGTGCGAATGCCTTCAGGGTTCGGTTCCCCGATCTGTTATTTTGCGAAAAAAAAAAAAGAAAAAAAAAAGCTACTGAATGGATAGCTAGAAAAGCCCCAGCACTGGTTCTGATATTTTGGTGATAACTCGGGAATTAAGCCATGGCGGAAATTGTCAGGGATATCATCATGCCCGGACATGGGAGAGGTAGAGGAAACTGCAGACAGATTGATCAACGTCGACATTGGCGCAAGCAGGGTTTGTTCAATTTAGCGTCCTCCACAATTCAGGAACGTGCCGCAGGAGGGCCCACGGTAGTCAATACCCTTGAGCCATTGGCTTTGCCGTAGCATATTAGGTTTCAGGGGAACATCTTCCCACTATGTAATTGGGTCAATCATTGCCATCTGTGACAAGAGCTGCTTTATTTTGGAATCTCCGCTCCGCCGCACCGGCGGAGGGTTGTGCGCACAGCCACCGCGTTGTATTACGTGATGGGCACTTTCAAGAAATGCCCTTCGGTGGGAGGTCGTGATTTAGTCTATTTCTCACACAGTCTTTACTACATGGAGTATACCTTGATGACTACCATGAAGCCCCCTGATTCTCAATTGCGTCGAAGTGGGATGCTGCCTGCTCCTCTGGACTAATACCGTGTCTCCAACGCTCAGCCTTAGAGTTTAACGTCCCCAACAAGGTTTGGTTCCGCTCTGGCCAACGTGGGAGCACTGATCGATGTTATGCTATGACCCTGTGGAGAATGGAGTTTGGAATTTCTGGAGTCATATCGTAGCTAGACATGACTTTACATATGTTTGTCATTGCATTGGAACTAATATGATAAACGGGTTATCACCCTAGCCTGTGCTTCCCAGATCAAGTCACACCAACATACCATTTACAATCCCTATCCGTGGATACCCTTTAATTCACTTTCAGAAGAAGCTTCTGTGATACTCCAAGATGAGTGTGGTAGACTCAAGTTTCGACCCAGACACCATTGAGCAGTTCCTGCTCGTGGACCCAGATGTTGACCGGGCTAGAGTTCTCAGACTTGGTGCAAAAGATGGAGATCCGCGATGGGCAGTGGCCATCTCACTCAACAAGAGCCATGATGTGGATCGATCAACACAAGCAGTGGCAGTCAAGCGAATTAGAAAAAGGTTGGCATCAGCGATCAAGGTGACCAGCAAGAAGATAAGTATTCCCAGAAAATGGTTTGTCCTTAATCAGCTACCAGTCGACGGAGATGATCTCATTGATGATGACGCACTTCGGATCCAATTGGTTGCAGCAAATGGCCACAATGATGCCTCCACTGAGGACATACTCAGGAGCATCATCTCCCAAGTCCTCCGGTTGCCTCTGGCCGATGTTCTAGCAACGAAGTCTTTTGTTAGACTTGGAGGCGATTCAATTACTGCGATTGAGGTCATGTCTCGCTGCCAGACGTCGAATATACATCTACGAGCCCGAGATATAATGCGATGCGGAACCCTGGCACAGCTAGCCAGTTTGGCTGAGAACCGAACCGAACGACCTGCCGACGAAACATCAACAGCCGAAGGCACGTCCACAGATTCGACAACCGAAATTCTACAATATTGGATATTGGAGGGTGGATGGGATTTGCCGGTGTCTAGGACCTCGTCCAAGCTCGAGGTGTCCCGCGGTACCACCGAGCGGTTGCGCGAGGTCTGTCATAGCGCGTCACGGGTGACGCCGGCCGAAGTCTGTTTTGCAGTTGTACTGCACTCATTTTACAAAACATTCCAGGACCGAGATGCTCTTAGCGCCATTTGGTATTCTAGAGAGTCTGCTCTGGGCCTGGTAAATACCGGTCGCTCAGTGGCGGGGACGACCGACTTTGTGGCTGCGGTTCGCCGCGCCAAGGATTCATCAGCTGGTGCTCAAAAGCCAGACAACAAGCTTCGCTTTGTTGAGTTAACTGTCTCGTTTGTAGACGAAAGCATATCGTCTGAACTTATGTCCGATGGCCCCTTGGTGGGCAATAGTAGGAATGATGTCATTTCTGAGGCTCGAAATGGTAAAACTCCCCGTCGCGCCGACCGGGCCAATCACCAACACCAACACCACGAACCAAAATGCCTATTCCGCGTTAATCTTATCCTTCGCGCTCGGGGAAACTTGGAGATAGATTTCGAGTACCCCAAAAATCTTCCACGCCAAAGCCATCTTCTCAATTGGGTTGACCAGTGTAGACAGACCCTGGAAACCGGAGTTTCTCTGCTGGCCAATGCGACTCCACTCTACTGTCGGTCAGATTTCCCGCTTCTCCCATTGTCATACGCAGAGCTCGATCGCTTCGTCGACAACATCCAACTCGGTTTTGATGAAATCGAAAAGGTTTACCCAACGTCTTCGGTACAAGATGGTATTTTACTATCGCAAGTCCAATCCCCCGATCTTTACCGGATCGACTGCGTGTTTGAGGTCACAAACTCCAAATCGACTGCAGGCATCGATTTGGATGTTTTGGAGAATGCCTGGCACGATGTGGTGTCCTACCACCCTACTCTCCGCACCATCTTTCGCCCAAGTGTACGCAAGGGCGCCATGTTTGACCAAATCGTTCTTAGGAGCATTACTCCAGAAGTGCGTCGGCTAGACAAAGTTGGCGGTTCGTCTGCTGCTATCAGTGCCCTACGCGCCATCCAGCAGGCCACATTCGTGGACCACCGCCCTGCGCACTTGTTTACTATTTGTAATACTATTGACGGCCGTGTCCATTGTAGGCTGGAAATTAGCCACAGTATAATGGACGGAATGTCTGGCAATGTTGTGTTTAATGATATTTGCCGCGCCTATCTTGGCCGCTTACCTCCATCTCCTGCTACCGACTTTAGTAACTATATTTCCTTTCTTCAACATATGCCGAGGGAGCCCTCGTTGAAATACTGGGCGAAACTTCTCAATGATATCCAGCCATGCCATTTTCCTAGATTGATTGACCAAGGATCTGGCCCCTCAAGGATGAAGAGTGTGGCTGTAGAATTTGGAATGAGCGAGCTCAAGAGCTTTTGTATAGTTCATGACATCACTTCTGCCATGTTTTTACAGGCTGTTTGGGGCCTCGTCCTGCGCGGCTACACTATGACTGATGACGTTAGCTTTGGATTTCTTTCGTCTGGGCGTGACGCGCCCGTAGCCAGCGTGGACTCCATAGTTGGCCCTCTGATCAATCTCTTAATTTGTCGCATCGCCTTTAATATGGTAAGCTCCACCAACGAGCTGTTCAACAATCTGAAAGATCAGCTCCATATTGCCATGGAGTATCAGAATACTTCTCTTGCCGAGATACAGCATATCGTGGCCCCAGGACAACGGCAACTATTCAATACCCTTTTATCAATCATGTATTCGCCTACAAATAATGCTACCATCCAGGAAGAAGTAAATATCGGAGGTATCATAAATTATGCTCCTACTGAGGTATGCAAGAATTGGTCGAAATGGTCGTGATTCTTTTGCTGACTCCGGCTGTCTAGTACGACGTAACTCTTAATATTAATCTCGGCTCTGACAAGATGACTCTGTCGCTGGACTATTTTACCGCCATCATGTCAGATGACCACGCCAGAAGCTTGGTTGCTTCATTTACCGGGGTCATGAAAAAACTACTTTCAACCTCTTCCAAAGCATTGACGGACATCCGTGTCATTAGTGAGCTTGACCTGGCTCAGATTGTTACCGACCAGACACTATTCCATCCCATAGAGTCTTGCGCTCACTGGCAGATTGAGAACCAGATTGAGACACAGCCTGGTGCTCCTGCCGTGTACTCTTGGGACCGCGAGTTGACATATGCTGAATTGGGCGCTTTTGCCTCTCGACTCGCATGGAAGCTCAAAAAGCTTGGTGTTAAGCATGGGCAAATGATACCCATTTGCTTCCCAAAATCGGCTTGGGCTGCTGTTTCGATGGTCGCCATCAACATGGCTGGCGCCGCATTCGTGCCTCTTGATCCTGGCGCTCCATTGAAGCGTTTACAGGGAATTGTTGAAGACACGAACGCTGGTATGATCCTAGCGCATTCTAACTGCGAAAGCAAGCTATCCGAGATGGACATCGATGTGCTCGTCGTCAACGAAGATGATTTAACCACATGGCCACCTCCACTCGAATCCAGAATAAATACCGCCGTGCGACCACAAGATCCATCTTTCGTCATTTTTACCTCTGGCAGTACCGGAAAGCCCAAAGGCATGGTTCACCAACACAGTGGTATTTCTGCTACCGCTAGAGCGTATGGCGGGTCCATGAAAGTTGGCCCAGGTACTCGAGTTTTCCAGTTCTCGGCCTTTACTTTTGACGTCGGCGTTATGGATGTCCTAGTCACATTGATGCGCGGTGGCTGTGTTTGTATTCCTCACGATGACGACCGTGTCCACGACTTGGCTGGCGCTATCGACGATGCTGAGGCCAACTGGGTCTTCTTAACACCCACAGTTGCTGACCTTTTGGATCCAACCGATATTCCAACCATCAAAACCCTTATTCTTGGAGGTGAAGCCGTCCCAAAGAACACCATTGAGCGATTCAAGGACCATGTTCATGTCACAGGCATATATGGGCCGGCAGAAGCATCTTGCTGCGCTTGTAATTCCTCGGTAAGTACATCCCCCAAGTCTACTAACCTTGGAAAACCTATAGGTAGTGCGTTTTGGGTTGTGAACCCTGCCAACCACCGCGAGCTCCTCCCTATCGGCTGTATCGGTGAACTTCTAATCCAAGGACCCATGCTTGCGCAAGGATATCTGAATGCAGATGCAGATCTGACAGCAGCTACCTTTATCGACGATCTCGACTTTGTTCCTGAAAACGGCTACGGATACAGAAGAGGTTATTACACTGGGGACCTAGTACGCCGGAACCCCGATGGTACCTTTGACTATATGGGTCGAAAAGATACTCAGGTCAAGTTGCATGGCCAACGAGTTGAGTTGGGTGAAATCGAGACCAGGATTAACGAAGTAATGCCTCGAGATATGGCTGTCGTCGTGGATGTGATTTCTTTAAAACCGACCGGCCGAAAAGTATTGAGCGCTTTCCTGTGGTTTACCGAGGGTCCCAACTTTGAGGACACTCCGTTACAGCTAATGCATGTTCTGACTGACGGGATGCGCAAAGGAATTGAGGCCTTGAACGCATCAATCTCCGCATCTCTTCCTTCTTATATGGTTCCGTCCGTGTGGCTTGTATTTTCGGGGAAACCTAGTCATACAGTCTCTGGCAAGGTCAGCCGTCGACACCTTGTTGAATTTGGACGGAACCTTCCCACAGATCAAGTCATGAAGTTTTCCTTGGGAGCTGTTATGTCTGAGCCACCCACAACAAAAATGGAGATGCGACTACGAGATCTCTGGTCTCAGGTGCTTGACTTGCCCGCTGACGAGATCAGCAAGAATGACGCATTCCTTCAGATTGGAGGCGACTCTATTGCCGCCATCCAACTTGTCTCACTAGCGATTCAAGAAGGCATTAAATTGACAATGGCTGATATTTTTGATGATTCTCGTCTAACCAGCATAGCGAAGCTGGCTACTGAACAAGCAACATCCATTAACGAGACATCTCCTTTTGGTCTTCTTAACGATGGTGAGACGGAAACTCTCAAGGCTCTCGTTCAGGGCAAATGCAACCTATCGAGCCATGATGAAGTTGAGGACATATACCCTTGTACAAGCCTCCAAGAAGGACTGATGGCATTAGCTATTAAGCAACCCGGATCTTACATTGCCAAGTATCACTACCATATTCCCGATCATGTAGATATTGCTCGCTTTATGGCCGCCTGGGAACGCACACTTGAGCTTTGTGATGCTCTGAGAACCAGAATCGTGGACCATAAAGGATCAACCTATCAAACTATTATCAAAGAGGCTCCTGTCTGGGATTCGACCAACGACACTGGTCTCAAAGACACGCTCGCAGCATTGGAGTTATCTTCGAAAATGGAATATGGTTCACGCCTCTGCCGTTATGCTTTGGCCACCGAAAGATCTGGACAGCGATTTTTTGTCCTAGTCATCCACCACTCCATCTTCGATGGTTGGAGCTTGAAAGTCGTCCTTGATACGCTGCATAGCGTGTACCATGAAGAGTCGACGGTGGAGTTGACACCCACTTCTAATTTCATTGACTATGTTTCTCAGATCGACAAGCTTGAGGCAGAGAAGTACTGGAATAATCAGCTCGAGGGTGCCCAAAGGGCTTCATTTCCCCGTGCTCCCGCTGATACTGTCAAGAATGCTACCCATACGACTAGTTGCGTCATGAGAACCACAATTAACTTTGAGAAGCCAGCCAGTACCTCCATTACGAAGGCCACTATCCTCCGTACGGCTTGGGCTCTCGTGCTATCAAAGTACTGTGATAGTGAGGATATCTGCTTTGGCACGACGGTCTCCGGGAGACAGGCTTCTATGCGTGGAATTGATAAGATGACTGGACCCGCAGTAGCAACTGTTCCAGTTCGAATTGTCCTGAATCAAAAAGACCATGTTTCTAGTCTTCTTGAGACCGTTCAACGACAGGCATCCGACATGGCTCCATATGAACAATTTGGCTTACGCAATATTTCCAAACTCGGGTTCAATGCCAAGGAAGCCTGTGACTTTTCAAGCTTACTGGTTATCCAGCCTGTCGAAAAGCTTCTCACTGTTTCAAGGTCCAACACCGCAGTTTTGGTTTCGTCAGGATCTGAACAATACGAGGAAGAAGGGGCTCTAAAGGACTACTTTACTTATCCATTGGTCCTCCAGGGCTTAACATATGATGACTACGTGGAACTAATGTTCATTTATGACCCAGGCGTTGTACAAGAAGCACAGATACGGGCGCTATCTCACCAATTCGACTGTACTGTTCAGCAGCTCCTTGGTGGGGGATCCCTGGTTGGCACAATCAATATTGCGAGCAAATATGATGTCGCAAAAGCTATTAGCTATAACCACGAAAAGACCGTCCCTATCACCACTACTGTACACCAAGCCATTGAAAGGCAAGCCAAGGCTGAACCCACAGCTAGCGCTATTGATGCTTGGGATGGACGTTTTACCTACTTCAAACTTGATACGTCGGCTAATAGGCTGGCTCATCATCTCATCGAAGCCGCCGATGTAAAGCCAGGGGATCTTGTCCATGTTTGTTTTGAAAAGTCAGTTTGGTTCTTCGTCTCCATCTTAGCTATCAATAAGGCGGGCGCTGCCTGGGTTCCCCTTGACCCTTCGCATCCTATTCAACGCCAACGACAAATCATCAACCAGACTCGCTCACGTCTTACACTTGTTTCACCCAGTACCGCGACCAAGTGTGTGGGCTTGACACCAAACATTATGGAGGTCACGGCTGATTTGGACCGACAACTTATTTCTTCAGTTGGGCATTGTCCTCGGCCGCCTCAATGCGAGGTTACTCCCCAGCATGCTGCCTATGTTCTATTTACCTCTGGTAGTACCGGTACACCAAAGGGCCTTGTTATGCAGCACGGTGCCGTAGTTACGAGCCAGGCTGCTATTGGAAAGAGGTTGCGAATGACAGCCCAGATTCGAATCCTACAATTTGCGTCCTTCGTCTTTGATCTCTGCATTGGTGAGATCATCGCACCACTTCTTTCCGGGGCCACTGTTTGCGTCCCCTCAGAGGACACCCGCCTGAACGGTCTCGAACACTATGTTACCAAGACGGAGATCAACTGGGCCTTCCTTACTCCTGCTTTCGCTCGCACATTAAAGCCAGAGATCTTGTCGACTCTGGAGCTCTTGTTGTTGACTGGCGAAGCTGTTGGTCGTGATGTCTTTGAGAATTGGATTGGAAAGATCCGCCTCGTAACAGGTTGGGGGCCGGCCGAGACCTGTGTGTTCAGCACCCTCCATGAGTGGTATACAAAGGAAGAGTCGCCCCAAACAATCGGTCGCCCCGTTGGCGGCTGCTGTTGGATTGTGGATCCTGAAAATCCTCAAGTCCTTAGCCCGATTGGATGTGTAGGCGAGATTGTCATCCATGGACCTACCATTCTGCAAGAATATCTCTCTGACCCTAAAGGCACTGCCGCTGCAGTCATGGAGTCACTTCCTTCTTGGGCTCCCTACCAAGATTCCCCTCACTACCAACGAATGTTCAAGTCGGGCGACCTTGGATATTATAATCTAGATGGCACTATTCAGTTTGTCAGCCGAAAAGATACACAAATAAAAATTCGCGGTTTACGTGTGGAGTTGGGCGAAATTGAGCATCATTTAAAAGCTTCGTTGAGGGGCGCTCGCCAGGTTGTTGTCGACGCATTTCAGACTAATGCTGCAAGCACCACGCTTGCTGCTTATTTCTGCTCCTCGGATGACACTGGAGTTATTACTCAGCCCTACGACTCCCAGACGAATAACATGCTTCTCCCCTTGACTTCAGACCTGAAGAAGGATATCTCTGAGGCTATGGGGCATCTCAATGTCGCATTACCTAGCTACATGATACCAAAACTGTTCTTCCCATGCCGGTTTATGCCGTCCGTTACATCGACCAAGATAGACCGCCGCAGCCTCAAAGCTTTGAGTTCAGCTCTATCTAAGAATCAAATAGCTCAATATTTGCTCGTAGATGATGACAAGCGAGCTCCTGAAACGCCTGTGGAGCTTCGTCTGCAGAGTATCTGGGCAGAGATCCTAAAGATACCCATTCAATCAATTGGTCGTGATGACAGCTTCCTTCAACTTGGTGGAGACTCAATTACGGTCATCCAATTTGTCACCATGGCACGCGACGCGGGATGTATCATAACTGTGAAGGACGTCTTTTCTGATCCCCGCCTGTTTGCTGTAGCCGTAGCAGTCACAGAGGATGAGCAGATTATTCATCAGTTAGAACCTTTCGCCCTTGTGCCGGTCGATTTCCGACAACATGCTGTCCGACATGTCCGTCAAGAATGTGACCTCTCCAGCAGTCAAAAGGTTGAAGATGTATATCCTTGTACAGGTCTTCAGGAAGGTTTAATGGCGCTGGCAGTTAAACAACCTGGGTCTTACATGGCCAAGTACGTTTACCGACTACCGGAATCCATCAACTCTGGGTCTTTCCAGGATGCCTGGGCTCGCACCGTTGAGCTGTGCACCAATCTCAGAACTAGAATTGTCACGTACAACGGAAATTCGATTCAAGCTGTCATTGGCGAGAAGGTGGAATGGGAACCTACCAACGGCCTTGGGCTCCAAAGCTTCATAGCCTCTCTCGGTTCATGCAAGATGCAATATGGTTCTCGCTTATGCAGCTATGCTCTTATTGCTGAAAATAAGCAGCGATACTTTGTGCTTTTGATACATCATGCTGTATTTGATGGCTGGAGCTTTAGTCTTATCATGAGAACGTTGCAGAGTTTATACAGAGGCGTACCAGTACCACAGATGCAACCGTATGTGCGCTTTATCGAATATATCGGCCAACTTGGTGAGACATCCAATACAGAATATTGGAAAGATCAACTTGAGGGAGCTCAGCGTGCTTCATTCCCGAGGACAGGACCGATCGTTGAATCCACCACAACAAGCCAATACCTCAAGACCGTCATAAATTTCCCTCACACCACTAGTTCCTGCATCACAAAGGCTACAATCATCCGAGCAGCCTGGGCTCTAGTCCTCGCGCGATATAGCGAGACTAACGATATTTGCTTTGGTACAACAGTGTCTGGTAGACATGCCAATGTATTTGGTATTGAGAGAATGGTTGGTCCAGCCGTAGCCACTGTTCCAGTTCGTGTTAAGATCGACAAGTCTAACACAGTATTGTCCTTTCTGAATGCCATCCAGCAACAAGCCTCGGAAATGGTACCATATGAACAGTACGGGTTGCGAAACATCTCAAAGTCTAGCGCAAGCGCAAAGCAGGCTTCTGAGCTTTCCAATCTTCTCATTATCCAACCAAATATTACTTTAGTGGACAGCTCCGCAGATGCGATCCTTGTGCCGATATCCGACGCAGATATGTTTAGTGAGAAAGAGATGCTTGATGGCTATTTTACATATCCTCTAGTGGCTCAGTGTCTAACTCTGGACGACTCAGTGGAGCTATCCTTCATGTACAACCCGGAAATCATCACTGAGCCTCAACTTCAAATCATGGCTCAGCATTTTGACCATGCGATTCAACAGCTATCAATTCAAGACGAGACACCTTTAAACATGGTATCGCTTTCTAGCGCCTGGGATCTTTCTAGAGCACGTTCGTGGAATATTGCTGATAGCCGTCCTGTTGAAGATTGCGTACACAATTTTATTTCCACGCGTTCAGCTCTTCTTCCTCACCACAAAGCCTTGGTTTCATCTACGGAGTCTCTTTCTTATGGAGAGATGGAAGACTTGTCAACAGCACTAGCTACGCACTTGTCACACTTAGGCGTGGGTCTGGAGACGACAGTGGCGTTTTGCTTCGAAAAGTCTATATGGGCAATTATTGCCATGATTGGCATCATGAAGCCTGGTGGGACGTTCGTTCCTCTTGAGCCCTCACATCCAGCAGACCGTCGACAGAAAGTCATCACTGAAGCCAATGTCCGTTATATTATTGCTTCGCCTTATACTGAGGCATCCTGCCAAGGAATGATCGATCATCTGATTGTGCTGTCAGCATCATCTGTCGCGCGGTTTTCATCCACTGGACAAACAAGTCCAGTATCTGCAAAGGCAACACCCTCAACTGCTGCCTATATTCTGTTCACGTCCGGCTCGACAGGCACACCAAAGGCTTTTATTGTTGACCACTCAGCCCTTGCAACTACCATTATGGGCCATGGCAGGGCATATAAACTGAGTGAAAAATCCCGAGTGTTGCAATTTTCTAGCTTCGTCTTTGATGTTAGCTTGAGTGAGATTCTCGAAACTCTCACATACGGAGGAACAGTTTGTGTTCCATCGGATACCGAAAGGATGCAGAATATTTCGGGCTTCATAAAGGACACTCAAGTGAATACTGCATTGTTGACGTCTACGTTCGTCAAAACTCTATCGCCTCCTGACTTGCCAACTCTCACCACTCTTATCCTTGTTGGTGAAGCTCCCTCGCAGGATGTATTGGATACATGGTACGGCCAGGTTACGTTAGCAAACGCTTACGGTCCATCGGAAATCTCTGTGTTCTGCACATCGCATGTGTATCAGTCGGTGGAAGAATTAGCATCAACCATTGGTCGGGGATTTGGCTGCGAGTGCTGGATTGTTGAGCCGGAGAATCATCATCAGCTCACTCCGATTGGATGCACAGGAGAGCTCGTTATCCAACGGCAAATGGCCCGAGGATACCTCAACAATAAGGAACTCACTCAGGCCTCCTTCGTTCAGGCTCTCGAGTTTCTTCCACAAACCAATGACGGTCGCCAATTTTTTAAGACTGGGGATTTAGTCCGTTATCGATACGATGGCACAATTGAATACGTGGGGAGACGAGACACTCAAGTAAAAGTCCGAGGTTACCGAGTTGAGCTTGGTGAGATTGAAGTGAATATTAAACGAGCACTTCCCGAGGTTGCTTACACTGCAATTGATGTCCTTCGTCATGATTCGAGCGAGACTCTAGTTGCATTTGTCAGCTTCGATGGAAGCCAATCTCAAAGGGATCCGACCGCTGGTAATAGCCTTTCAGATTGGCTTTTGCCTTTGGATAGCTCTCTATCGGTATCCTTCAAAAACGTACAAGAGCAGTTGAAGCAGAAACTTCCTGGTTATATGATCCCTGGCCTCTTTCTTCCACTTCGCCGAATGCCATTCGGAGCCACCCTAAAACTGGATCGCAAGAGATTGCATGACCTTACCAATTCAATAACTCAGACTCATTTGCGCTCTTATGCCTTGGTCTCTGAGAAGAGAATTGAGCCCACGACTCCCCTAGAGTTTAGGATCCGAGATATCTGGGCACAAGTTCTTAAGATAAGCCCTGAGCAAATCGGCAAGAACGACAGCTTCCTCACCATTGGTGGCGATTCAATCACTGCTATTCAATTGGTTTCCGTTGCTAAACGAGAGAATATTGGATTGTCTATCGCTGAAATCTTCAAGAACTCCCAGCTAAGTCACATGGCTGCTACCGCTGTTGTTACCAACAACGACGTTAGTTATCAAATTCCCTCTTTCGGTATGATGTCAAATGAGAGTATCGGGCCCATCAAGAATTATATCTTCGAGTCATGCAGTCTATCTGAAAAGGATGAAATCGAAGACATCTACCCCTGTACGAGCCTCCAAGAGGGTATCATCGCTTTAACCGTAAGGCAGCCTGGCTCCTACATCGGAGAGTGTGTTTACCGATTGGGTTGCAGCATGGACATCCCTCGATTCATAAGTGCATGGGAACGGACAGTTTCTCTGTGTCCCAATTTACGTACTAGGATTATCGTCCATAATGGAACTTCTCTTCAGGCTGTTATTCGAGAGAAGCCGCTATGGGGTGCGAATAGAGACGTTGGCTTGACCACATATCTATCTTCCACCAAACAGATGAACATGACCTACAACGCTCGCCTCACCCGCTTTGCTCTTACTAGAGAGGTCAATGGTGATTATCACTTTGTGCTACACCTGCATCATTCAATCTTTGATGGCTGGAGTCTGCAAGTGATCATGACTACCCTGTACAGTATTTATCAAGGCAATCCGGTTCAGACTCTGCCACCCTACTCGGGCTTTATCAACTATACCACTCAAATTGATAAGCTTGGTGCAGAGGAATATTGGAAGTTGCAGCTAGAAGGAGCTCATCGACCCGCTTTTCCGCGAATCAAAACCCCTGCGGATGTCAAATCTGATGCTCGTGTTCTGAAGCGCATGTTCACCACAACTGGGATAACCAATACTACCATTACACAGGCTACTATTCTGCGCGCTGCTTGGGCTATTTTGCTCGGTACATACTCTGATAACCAAGACGTCTGCTTTGGAACAACTATTTCAGGCCGCCATGCTGCTGTAACCGACATAGACAAGATGGTTGGTCCTATCTTGGCCACTGTTCCTGTTCGCATACGTGTTGGCGGGCAGCAGAAAATCTCGAAATTTCTTCAAGATGTCCAAGACCAAGCCTCTGATATGGTTCCATATGAGCAGTTTGGCCTACAAAATATTTCTAGCATTAACTCTCAGACGAGGGAAATGTGTGACTTCACAAACCTATTCATCGTTCAGCCTGGGCAGAATGCTACCGGCATCGGTGGCACAATCGAAGACATGTTCTTATCTGCCAACTCTGCAATTTATGAAGGAGACGATGCAATGAACGGTTACTTCAACTATCCCTTAGTCACTCAAGCGTTTACATATAACGACTGCATTGAATTGAGGTTTATCTATAACCCAGCTATTATCAGCGAATCTCAACTTACAGCCATGGCTCAACAATTTGATCACGTTGTTCAACAGCTAGTCAAATATCGAGATGAAAGTTTAAATACTATCCAGGTTGCAAGTCAATGGGATATTACAAAGGCAGTTGAGTACAATGGGGAGACCCCAGAAGTTGTCAAGCAGACAGTCCATGGTCTTATTGAGGAAAGTGTTCGACGTCACGCACACCTCCCCGCCATCAAAGCCTGGGATGGCGAGATGACATATTCACAGTTCAGCGACGCTGCGAATAGACTAGCCTGTCATCTGGTTGACGATATCTCTGTGAAGCCTGGAGAAGTCGTTTATTTGTGCTTTGAGAAATCCATTTGGTTTTTCGTCTCACTTTTGGCCATCTGGAAGGCCAGTGCTACATGGGTGCCATTGGATCCCTCACACCCGGTCCAACGATATGAGATGATTGTCAGCCGAGCGAAAGGTCGCCTGGCACTTACATCTCCATCGAACGCCGCCAAACTCGGAACCGTACTGCATGATGTCATTCAGGTTACGACCGCCCTGGATATGCAACTAGTGAAGAATTTGGGTTGTCCGAAGCCGCCTACATGTAATACTGCACCAGGTTCCGATGCTTACATACTGTTCACCTCTGGAAGCACTGGCATACCGAAGGGATTGGTCATGCAACATCACGCTCTATGCACTAGTCAAACGGCCTTGGCAAAAAGGTTGAAATTCTCACCACGAGTAAAAATATTGCAATTTTGCTCATTTGTATTTGATCTCTTCCTTGGAGAGGTGGTGGCACCCCTATTCTCAGGAAGCACTATTTGTGTGCCTTCCGAAGATGTGCGCATGAGCAACATACAGCAATTCATCAATGATTTTGACGTCAATTGGGCAATTCTCACCCCGTCGTTCGCACGCACTCTCAAGCCGGAGCATGTTCCTGGTCTGGAGCTTCTTTTATTAGGTGGTGAGGCTGTCTCCCAGGATGTTTTCGACACTTGGATTGGACGGGTCCGCCTCTTAAACGGATGGGGACCAGCAGAGACCTCTGTACTCAGTGCCGTACACGAATGGAAGTCTTCAGCCGAATCTCCTCTCACAATTGGAATGCCAGTTGGAGGACTTTGCTGGATTGTTGATCCCGAAGATGCTAACAAGCTAGCACCAATTGGCTGTGTGGGCGAACTTGTCGTCCAAGGTCCAACCATTCTGCGGGAGTATCTTGGAGACCCTTCCAGGACGCAGGAATCGATTATGAAGTCCCCTGGATGGACCGGATTCAGCGAGACTGACCACTGGAACCGCATATACAAGACTGGAGATCTCTGTCGCTACAACGCGGAGGGAAATCTGGAGTTTATTGGCCGCAAAGATACCCAAGTAAAGATTCGAGGTCTCCGCATTGAGCTTGGAGACATTGAACACAGCATATACAAAGCTCTGGATGGCGTGCAACAAGTGATTGTGGATGTATACGGGGGCGAGACTGGTTCTAGTCTGGCCACTTTCTTTTCATTCTGCGATGAGACTCGTATAACACCTGGTGGCTTTGAGCTTGAAGCAGAGGATATCTTCCTCCCTGTCACTGATAACTTGAGAAGCAAGATCACGGACGCACTCAGAAAGCTCGGTGCATCTTTACCGAATTATATGCTCCCAACTCTTTTCTTCCCCTGTCAGTACATGCCTTGCATCACATCCTCTAAGCTTGATCGCAATGGGCTTAAACGAGTTGCGGCTACGTTGAAGCCAGACGCATTGGCTGAATATGCCCTTGTTGACAATACAAAACGTCCGCCCGAGACTTCGACGGAACTCCGCTTACAAAGAATGTGGAGCGAAATTCTCAAGATACCGACCCAATCGATTGGCCGAGACGATAACTTCCTCCAAATCGGAGGTGATTCCATTACAACTATACAGTTTGTCTCTATTGCCCGTGAGGCCGGCTTGATGATTTCTGTCAAAGATGTTTTCGATGATCCTCGCCTACTAGCAGTATCTGCCAAGGTTATTGAGGAGGGAACTACAGAATCATCCCACGCGCATCCTTTTGCGCTGCTTCCGAATGATGATCATCTCTATATTAAGTTGGCTATCCAAGACCAGTGTAAAATGGTAGCTGAGGAAGATATTGAAGACGCGTACCCTTGCACATCTCTTCAGGAAGGGCTCATGGCACTCTCCGTCAAACAGCCTGGCTCATACATTGCCAAATATATTTATACCATCCCTTTTGGTGTAGACTTGTCGGCCTTTAGGGTCGCATGGAACAAGACGGTTGAGATCAGCCAAAACCTTCGTACCAGGATCATATCTCACGAAGGAGTGTCTATTCAGACCGTTATCCGCCAAGAGCCTTCTTGGGAGTCGACTGAAGGCTTGACCTTGTCTGAATACATGGATAAGGCAAAGTCTATCACGATGCAATATGGTTCCCAACTAGCTCGATATGCACTCGTTGTGGAAAATTCCAGGAGATACTTTGTTTTGCTTATCCATCACTCTGTGTTTGATGGATGGGGTATGAACATCGTATTAAGTAACCTGCAAAGTTTGTACCGAGGTGCATCCATTCCAACCTCGCCGCCTTACTCTAGTTTCATTAGGTACACCATGAAACTTGACCACATGGCTGCCTCCAAATATTGGCAGAAAGAGCTCGAAGGTGCCCAAAGAGCAACCTTTCCTAAGACAGCAGCCTCCAAATCAGTCACTCAAATTGTGAAAACCACTAAATTCCAACTTCCCTCTCAGGCTACATCGATCACCATAGCTACCATTCTTCGAGCCGCATGGGCTGTTGTGCTAGGTCGATATTGCGATACCGATGATGTGTGTTTTGGTACCACTGTGTCAGGCCGCTATGCGCCCGTAACTGGCGTGGATAAGATGACAGGCCCAGTTATCTCCACTCTTCCGGTGCACATTCTCCTTGACAAAGACCAATCTATTTCATCATTCTTAGAAGGAGTCCAGCTCCAGTCTTCTGAAGCCGTTGCCTTTGAGCAATTTGGACTGCATAATATTGCAAAGCTAAGCAGTGAAGCTCGGGAGGCCTGTGACTTTTCCAGCCTTCTTGTCATCCAACCCACACAACATTTCTCAGGTAGCAGAAATGAAGACGCTGTCCTCGCTGAGATTGATGGAGAATTGCTACAAGGTTCAGGAATATCTGATGGGTACTTTACATATCCCTTGGTCCTCCAGGTCCTTACCCACAATGACTGCATTGAATTAGTTATCACTTTCAACCCGTCTTCAGTGTTGGAGGCTCAAGTCGATGCCCTTGCCATACATTATGAAAATGCTGTACAACAGCTTGTTGCTAAGACAGACCAGAATCTGGCCGCTATTTCTGTGGCTTCTGAATGGGATCTTAGCAAAGCCTTGTCTTTTAACCCCGAGGATCCTCCTCTGGTCCGATCATGTATCCATCAATTAATTGATAGACAAGTGCTCAGACGCCCGGATTCATTGGCTATTGACGCATGGGATGGCCAATTAACTTATTCCCAGCTCAATGAAAAAGCGAACAGACTAGCACATTATTTGCTAGATCTTTATGGAGTTCAAGTCGGAGATTTGGTTCACGTCTGTTTTGAGAAGTCATTGTGGTTCTTCGTGTCGATCCTGGCCATCAACAAGGCCGGGGCCGCCTGGGTACCCTTGGATCCCTCACATCCAATTCAGCGCCAAACACAAATTGTCCAGCAAACCGGGGCGAAATTGGCGTTGACATCGCCGACAAACTCTCAGAAATTCAAGAAGCTCCTCCCAAGCATTGTGGAAGTGACGCCCACCTTGGATAAGAAGCTCACCGCCATGATGGGCTCCCCTCCCATTCCCGCTTATCGTGCCACCCCCGATCACGCGGCATATGTTCTCTTCACGTCGGGAAGTACAGGCACACCAAAGGGCTTTGTTATGGAACATGGCGGAGTTTGTACTAGTCAAACCGCAATATCCAAACGCCTTGGGTTGACATCAAGCGTCCGTATACTTCAGTTTGCATCATATGTCTTCGATCTATGCATTGGAGAGATAGTCGCTCCTTTGATTACCGGCGCCACGCTTTGTATTCCATCAGAGGACACCCGTATGAGTGGAATTAAGCAGTTCATCAACGACATGAAAGTTACTTGGGCATTCCTTACCCCATCCTTTGTACGAACCTTGGTTCCAGAAGAGCTACCAGGCCTTGAGCTGCTTCTGCTCACTGGAGAAGCTATCAGTAAGGACATTTTTGATATATGGGCTGGGAGGCTACGCCTAGCCACGGGCTGGGGACCCGCTGAAACATGCGTTTTCAGCACACTTCACGAGTGGCACTCTGCCGAGGAGTCATACCAAACAATCGGTCGACCCGTTGGAGGTTACTGTTGGATTGTTGAGGCGCAAGACCCAAATAGTCTTGCACCAATTGGGTGCATAGGAGAGGTCCTTATCCAAGGCCCTACGCTTTTGCGCGAGTACCTGAATGATCCTACCAAGACGCAAGCAGCCATGATGACTTCTCCCCCGAAATGGGCACCACACCGTACATCTCCTTACTGGAAGAGACTATTTAAATCCGGAGATCTTTGCTACTACAACTCAAACGGAACTATTGAGTTTGTCACTCGCAAGGATACCCAGGTCAAGATTCGTGGTCTCCGTGTCGAGTTGGGTGAGGTGGAGCATCACCTACGCGACTCGCTACCAACCATGAAGCAGATTGCCGTGGATGTGTATAGAGGCGAAGCTGGAACAAATCTCGCTGCATACCTCTGCGCTACAGAAGAGTCGCGCATTGGGAAATATTCCAGGGAGGAAATTTTTATTCCAATAGACGCTGAGTTGAAGAGTCAAATTGCAGCTGCAGTTGGTCACCTTGGCGTCACCCTGCCTAGTTACATGATTCCTACGCTCTTTTTCCCATGTCGCTTTATGCCTTCAATCACCTCAACGAAGCTCGACAGGGGCGGGCTTAAGAAGCTGACTGCTTCGATGAGCCGCGAGGAGCTGACAAACTTTTCGCTACTCGAAGGTGAGAAGCGTGCACCCAAAACGATCATTGAAACAAAGATCCAGCAGATATGGGCGACCATCTTAAAAATACCAGCTAGTTCTATCGGGCGAGATGACAACTTCTTGCGCATTGGCGGAGACTCCATTACAACAATTCAATTCATCACATCCGCTCGCAATGCCGATTTGATCGTATCGGTAAAGGATGTATTTGCAGACCCAAGATTATCGGCTGTGGCGGCCAAGGTGGTCCAAGGAAAGGCCTCGTCTTATCGCGTAGAGCCATTCGGTCTACTACCCAAAGACAGGCTTAATGACATTAAATCCAGCATCAGAGGCCAATGCCAGCTGTCCCGCGGCCAAGTTATTGAGGATGCATATCCATGCACAGGTCTCCAGGAAGGTCTGCTGGCCCTAGCGATAAAGCAACCAGGGTCATACATTGCCAAGTACGTCTATCGACTCCCGGATGATCTTGATACCTCTCGTTTCAAATCCTCCTGGGAACGAGTTGTAGAATTATCTCCCAACCTGCGGTCCAGAATTGTCCCTGTTGATGGAGCGGCATTCCAAGCCATAATTGGTGGAAACGCTGCGTGGGAGCCCACTGTGGAGGGTATGACGCTTGGTGAGTTGATGAATGATGCCAAGAAAGTCCAGATGCAACATGGCTTGCGACTCTGCCGCTATGCATTAATTACAGAGCCTACAGGCAAAAAGTATTTCGTGTTGATAATTCATCACGCAGTATTCGATGGCTGGAGCTTAAATATTATGCTCAAGCTGCTGTATAACCTATATCACGGAGAGGCCATCACGCAATTGGAGCCGTACTCCACTTTCATCAGTTATATGATGAAATTGGACGAGACAGCTGCTAAAACATACTGGAAAAGCCAACTTGAAGGAGCAAGGCGCGCTGCCTTCCCACAGGCGAGTACCGCAGCCAAGTCTAACGCTGCCAGCCACGTTGCCAAGATTAGGACGCAATTGCCCACTGTAGTGGACAGTTCGATTACAACCGCCACTGTCATCCGTGCAGCCTGGGCTATTATTCTAGCGCGATAC
The DNA here is from genome assembly GCA_003031705.1 of Calonectria naviculata. Lineage (NCBI taxonomy): Eukaryota > Fungi > Ascomycota > Sordariomycetes > Hypocreales > Nectriaceae > Calonectria > Calonectria naviculata. The sequence goes on from NAGG01000058.1 coordinate 125,978, forward strand.
TCTGAAACCGATGACATCTGCTTTGGTGCAACTGTTTCAGGTCGACAAGCCGCTATTGATGGCTTGGATACGATAAACGGACCTGCTGTGGCAACAGTACCAGTTAGAATCCGACTTGATGAACAAAAACCCATTTCTCAATACCTCCAAGACGTGCAAGCGCAGGCGGCTGAGATGATACCCTACGAGCAGTTTGGCCTGCGAAAAATCTCTAGGCTCAGTCCCGCAGTAAAAGAAGCAACTGATATGTCCAGCTTGCTTGTCATTCAACCAGTGGCACAGATTTCCGAAAGTGAGAGCAATGATGCATTTTTCCGATCGGTCGAACCGGGCCTTTTCGACGACGAACAGGCTCTCAATGGGTATTTCACGTACCCGCTAGTTTTCGAGTGCTGCGTATACGCGGAAGACGTCGAGTTGCTATTTATCACTGATCCATCGGTTGTGTCTGACACTCAGGTTACTGCGCTGGCACAACACTTTAGCACAGTGTTTGATCAATTAGCATCATACGGGGATGAGAGTCTATCTACCGTTTCACTTTCTAGCAATTGGGACCTCCAAAAGGCTATTCAATGGAACACGGCCGATGCCACCCCCGTGGAGACCTGTGTACATGACATAATCTCCGAACGGGCAAGAAAGGATCCTGCACATGAGGCAATCGTCACTTCCGAACGAAGTATTTCGTATGCGCAGCTTGACCATTGGGCTAATGTTCTTGCTTCCTACCTACGGCAGTTGGGTGTGGGACCAGAGACTAAAATCCCGTTTTGTCTCGAAAAGTCCATTTGGACCATTGTTTCAATGATAGCTATACTAAAATCAGGTGGTGCTTTCGTCCCGATTGATCCCTCTCAACCGGCCAGCCGCCGCAAGGCAATTATCGATGAGTTGGGCTCGCAATTCATGATTGTCTCTCCAACAACAAAGCCGGAATGTAAGGGAATCGTTGATGATCTCATAGAGCTGTCGGAATCGTTTATTCTTAAGCGATCTTCCACTGTCAATCCAGATCTCATTTCCCGAGCCAGCCCGAAGCCTTCGGATGCTGCATACATCATCTTTACCTCTGGCTCCACAGGGAAGCCTAAATCCTTTGTTGTCGATCATGCCGCACTTAGTACCACGACTATTGGAAAGGGAAGGGCTTATACCTTCGACAGGTCCTCTCGCGTCCTCCAGTTCTCCAGCAGCGTATTTGACGTCAGTCTAAGCGAAATTTTCGAGACGCTTGTTTTTGGTGGCACAATATGTGTTCCATCTGAAGCTGAGCGTCTCCAGGATATTGCTGGTTTCATGAATGCCACCAGAGTTACTACTGCTTTATTTACCGCAACCTTCCTAAGAATGCTGACGCCAGCAGATGTGCCTTCTCTGAAGCTGCTAGTTCTTGTTGGTGAGGCACCAACTAACGATATTCTAGACACTTGGCACAAACATGTAACCGTCGCTAATGCGTATGGACCCTCGGAAATCAGCGTCTTCTGTTGCTCACATGTCTACAAATCTCCTGATGAGCCAGCCTGCACTATTGGACGCGCATTCGGAAGTAATTGCTGGATCGTCGAACCAGAAGACCATGGTCGACTAGCTCCTATCGGATGCACCGGAGAGCTTCTTGTGCAGAGGCAAATGGCCCGCTGCTATCTCAATGATAAGGAGAGAACTGAAGCATCCTTTATTAGAAGCGTCCCGTGGCTTCCTTTGCCTGCGGAAAACGACACAAGACAATTTTTCAAGACTGGCGACCTCGTCCGCTACCTCACAGACGGGAACATGGAGTATCTAGGAAGACGAGATACACAGGTCAAGGTCCGAGGTTTCCGAATCGAACTTGGAGAGATAGAGTATAACATCAAACGGGCTTTGCCAGAGGTATCGCACGCGGCTGCGGTCGTAGTTGACCGCGGCTCCACTCACTCCCTCATCGCCTTCGTCAGCTTCGACAGCGAGACTGAGAAAAGGGCCAACACCGAAGATCTATCAAAGCTACTACTACCAATGGATGACAAATTAAAGGAGGCTTTTGCTGATACGTCAGAATATTTGAAGAAACTGCTACCTCACTACATGGTTCCATCTTTCTTTATCCCCCTCGAAGTAATGCCACTTGGAAGGACACTCAAGCTTGATCGCAAAAGCCTTTCTAGCTTTGCCTCGACCTTGACGCAGAACCGGCTGAATACCTTTGCCCTGGGCACTGAAGATATGATCGAACTGGAAACCGATATGGAGTTCAAATTGCGCGACATTTGGGCCGAAATTCTCCAAATTTCTCCAGACAAGATTGGTAGGAATAGCAACTTCCTCGAGATTGGAGGTGACTCGATTACTGCCATCCAGATGGTCTCTTTGGCTCAACGCCACGGAATCCTTATAACCATCTCCAAGATATTCCAAGACTCTAAGCTCAGCTCCATGGCCGCTGCCGCCGCTGCGTCTCTTGATGGACAATCGTACCAGGCCAGTCCCTTTTCTATGCTTCCTGATGATCGGCTCGATGGTATCACGGAATACATTCGAAGGCAGTGCAACCTCTCCAGTCTGGAGCAAATTGAGGATGCTTATCCTACTTCGACTTTGCAAGAGGGCCTCATGGCCTTGACTGTCAAACAGCCCGGCTCGTACATCGCAAAATATGTGTTTTCTCTTTCTGATAGCATCGACATTACCCGTTTTAAATCTTCCTGGGAGGAGACCCTTCGCCTCTGTGAAAACCTTCGCACCAGGATCATTATGAAAGATGGCGTCTCCATCCAGGCTGTCATCCGAGACCCGGCTCGATGGGATTCCACCAATAAACTTGACTTGCGTTCTGTCATGGACAGGCTCAAGACGGTTGATATGCAATATGGTTCCCGACTTTGCCGATACTCCATCATCAATGAGCCAAGCGGCAAACGATACTTCCTTCTAGTTGTTCACCACGCTGTGTTTGATGGTTGGAGTTTGAGTCTCGTTTTAAGCACGCTTATGAATTTATACAAGGGCATTTCTGCGCAGCCCTTTGAGCCCTACTCTACCTTTATTAACTATACCAGGAAATTGGACAACTTGGCGACAGCCAAATACTGGAATCGGCAGTTGAATGGCGCGCAGCCTGCATCATTCCCACCAACCAAGTCATCCAACGCTCCCAGTGCTACGAAGGTCTTGCGACGGGAAATTCCATTCCCCAAGATGGCTGGCACTTCAATTACCAAGGCTACTGTCCTTCGGGCCGCTTGGGCTTTGACTATTGCGCGGTATAGCGACAGTGATGACATTTGCTTTGGCACTGTTGCATCGGGTCGGCATGCATCGGTCCCAGGCATTGATAGAACTGCTGGCCCGGCTATTACCACAGTCCCTGTCAGGATTCGTGTCAATAAGGAACAGGCCGTGGCGACTTTTCTAAATGATATCCAAGAACAAGCTGCGGAAATGATAGAGTACGAGCAGTTTGGTCTGCAAAATATCTCCAAGCTCAGCCCGGATGCCAAGAAGGCTTGTGATTTCTCCAGCTTGATGGTTGTACAGCCCGTTGAGCATTTCATGGCCATTGCAGATGACCGCTCTGTTATTAAAGCCGTTGACCCCGATGCGTTTGGTCAACGAGGCAACTACTTCACATACCCATTAATGGTGGAGGTCATGACCCATGACAGCAAGGTAGATCTCATATTCGTGTATGATTCTACAGTACTGCCTGAGCTTCAGATTGAGGCACTCTCTCATCATTTGGAGCATGTTTCCAACCAACTCCTGAATGCCGGCGACACACCGTTGGGCCAAATATCGCTGACTGGCAATTGGGATATGGAACAGCTTGTCAAGTTCGGGGCGACCAAGCCCACCAAATTGTTTAATGATTGCATTTATGAGATGATTTCTCGTCAAGCAAACCACAACCCATCCCGCGAGGCAATTTACTCATGGGAAGGTAGCCTCACGTACAGGGAGTTAGATACTCTGTCCACCCGAGTCGCAATGCATCTTGTCCAGCTGGGCGTTCAACCCGAAATGATTATCCCGGTCTGCTTTGAGAAGTCTTTGTGGGCAATTGTCTCCCAGTTAGCCATCATGAAGGCTGGTGCCGCATTTTTACCATTTGACCCGTCGCACCCTCTAAGTCGATGCGAGGCATTGATCAAAGAAGTAGATGCCAAGTTTATGCTTGCTCTACCCAAGGTCGCCGAACCATTTTTCGGGATCATTGACAATGTTGTCACGGTATCTACCTCTTTGCTCTCTAAGCTCCCCAAATCTCCTTATCGCATTAAACAATTCAGACCAAGGGCCAGCCCTAGGAATACCGCGTACATTTTATTTACTTCTGGCTCCACAGGAAAGCCGAAAGGTGTAGTAATTGAGCAGGCTGCTTTTTGCTCTGGCATAGTCGGACTTGGCACCGCATATGGATTCAACCCCAAGTCCAGAGTTTTGCAATTCTCCAACTACGTTTTTGACGGAAGCATTTTGGACATGTACACATCCCTTGTCTTTGGTGGAGTGATTTGCATTCCTTCGGACACCGACCGTATGGACAACATTGCCAGCTTTATCGCTGAAGCTAGGGTAAACTTTACCCTATTCACTCCCTCATTCGCCAAGACAGTCAAACCCGATGACGTTCCGACCCTGGAAACATTGCTTCTTGGTGGAGAGGCGTTGTCGAAGGATAACATTGATACTTGGTTCGGGCGCGTGAAGCTTATCAACGGCTACGGGCCAACGGAAATTGTAATTTCCTGCTGTTCCTACATCATCCAGTCAAAGACAGACTCCTCAAAGACAATAGGGCGCAGTCAGAATGCTCGATGCCTCATCGTCGATGCCGATGACCACACACAACTGGCACCCATAGGCTGTGTGGGCGAATTGGTCGTCCAAGGCCCTACTCTCGCCCGCGGCTACTTTAATGATCCCGCAAAAACGGAGGCTTCCTTCATTGATGGCGTAAGCCTCATGCCCATTAGATCCAAGAATGCAAGCTCTCGATTTTACAAAACTGGAGATTTAGTCAAGTATAATTTTGACGGCACGATTCAATACATTGGGCGCAAGGACACGCAGGTCAAGATTCGCGGTTTGCGCATCGAGCTAGGGGAAGTTGAATACCAAGTCGGTATTTCCATCAAAGGCATCAAACAGGTTGTTGTTGATGTGCTCAAGTCTGATCGTGGCTCGAGCCTTGTTGCTTACTTCAGCTTCAATGAGACGCCTGACCCAGACGTTGACATTTTTCTACCTTTGACTTCCGAGATTGAGGAACAGATATCCCGGATGGCTAGCTACCTTGGCTCTGCGCTGCCACAATACATGGTTCCAGCCATATTCATTCCTTGCAGCTACATCCCAACTTCTACCTCAGCCAAGTTGGATAGGAAGATGTTGGTGACTATGACAATGGCCCTTCGCCGAGACTCTCTTTCAGCTTATGCCCTCATTGGTGGAAAAAAGCATACTGTTGAGACGGCCATGGAAGCACAGTTGCAGAGGCTTTGGTCCGACGTCCTTGACATCCCACTCGAGGGCATTGGTAGAAACGATAGCTTCATAGGTCTTGGAGGGGATTCGATCACGGCGATTCATCTAGTGTCCGTCGCCCGTAAAGAAGGCCTAACACTCACAGTTGCGGATGTCTTTACTGATCCTCGCTTGTCAGCCGTGGCTGCTAAGATGATGGCGAATGAGGGCTCGTCCTATGACTCTCAGCCATTTGCCCTTTTACAGCAGACCGACCTTGGGTCTGTGGAGGATACAATTCAGAAAGAATGCGATTTACCATCTAAGGAAATGATAGAGGATATATATCCATGCTCGAGCCTTCAAGAGGGTCTCATGGCCTTGTCCTTCAAGAATCCTGGTTCATATGTGACCAAAAACATATATCGCCTATCGCGCAATATCGACTTGCAACGGTTTAAGAGGTCGTGGGAGAAGACCCTTCAGATCGTCTCCCACTTGCGTGCTCGAATCATTATCCATGATGGCAAGTCAATTCAAAGCATCATAAAGGAGAATCCCGCATGGGAGCCCGCCACTGGCCTTAGCTTGAAAGCTTTCATGACATCATTGAGGGACGTAAAACTACAATACGGTTCCAGGCTATGTCGCTATGGAATTGCTCTAGATGATAGTGGCCACAATTGTTTTGTCCTCATCATGCACCACGCCATTTTTGACGGGTGGAGCATGAACCTCATCTTCAACATTTTGGGCAACATTTACGAAGACCAGCCTTTACCAACCTTGCAGCCATATTCAAACTTTATCAATTACGCTTCCCATATAGACCAGGTAGCTACTGGCGAATTCTGGAAATCACAGCTCAAGGATGCTCAAAGAGCTCCATTCCCACGCATTACCGTTTCTGACAACTCCTTGGAAAGCAAAGGCAGATTCTTGAAGACCAACATTACATTCCCCAAAGACTTCAATTCTCCATATACAAAAGCTACCATTTTACGAGCGGCTTGGGCTTTGCTTCTCGCTGAATACTGTGAGACCAATGATATATGTTTTGGTACTACTGTATCTGGTCGCCACGCCGCTGTGTCTGGAATTGAACTGATGGCCGGGCCGGTCCTAGCAACAGTTCCTGTTCGAGTACGTATTGATCGCCAAGGTATGGTTTCACAATTCCTGGAAAGCATCCAGACGCAAGCATTGGAAATGGTCCCATACGAGCAATTTGGGCTGCAGAATATCTCCAATGTCAGCCCTGAGGCCAAATCAGCCTGCGATTTCTCGAGTTTGTTGGTCATTCAGCCAGTTCAGCACTTGACTTCCGGAGAGCACTCAAGTGACGCATTATTCGCTCCTGCAAATAATGAGTCCTTAGAAGGGGTCCAGTCCACGGACGAATTCTTCAGCTATCCACTGGTCGCATCTTGTGTCATTCTCAACAGTTCGGTGGGTCTTAACTTTGTTTACGACTCCAGTATCATTATAGAATCAGCATTGCACACCTTGTCCCGTCAATTCTGTCATATCGTTAACCAACTGTGCGAGCCAGAAGGCGCTATTCTTAGTGCTGTGAATGTTGCAGGTTCATGGGATATTGAGAAGGCTCTAGAATGGAATTCACATTATAATGACATCACCATCGCTGAGTCTTGCGTTCATGAACTCGTCAGACAACAGGCACAAATACGACCTCATGATCTTGCTGTTTCTGCATGGGACCATAGCTTTACATATGACGAACTAGATAAAGCGTCCAACAGAGTCGCCCGTCTTATTATCGATAAGTTCAATGTCAAGCCAGGAGATCTGATACAAACATGTTTTGAGAAGTCTGCCTGGTTCGTTGTTGCCATCTTAGCTATCAACAAAGCGGGTGCCGCTTGGGTGCCTCTTGACCCCTCGCACCCTGTCTCTCGGCATAATCAGATTGTTCAGCAAACCGGTGCAAGAATTGCAATCACTTCGCCCTCTTGCGCAAGCACTTGCATCGAACTAGTCCCGGATATCATTGAGTTGTCATACGCATTAGATAGGAAGCTCCAAGATCAGTTCAGTAGCTCAGACATAGATTACACCTCTAGAAGGCCGTCGTCTTCTGACCCGGCTTACGTGTTATTTACTTCCGGAAGCACTGGCATACCCAAAGGTGTTGTCATGCAGCACAAGTCTATCTGTACCAGCCAGATTACCATCAGCCAAAGGCTGGGCATCAAGCCTGGAGTAAGGCTTCTGCAATTCTCTGCATACGTATTCGACGTCTCTGTTGGAGAAATCATCGGTGCCTTGGTTTCCGGTGCCTGCGTCTGCGTTCCGTCGGATCACGATCGGTTAAACAACCTGGCTGAGTTTATCAACAAAAAAGACGTCAACTGGGCATATCTTACTCCCGCATTTGCGCGCACCCTGAGACCAGCAGATGTACCCGGCCTCGAACTTTTACTCCTAGCAGGTGAGGCTGTTAGCAAAGACGTCTTTGATGCTTGGTACGGCAAAGTTCGCTTGCTCAATGGATGGGGCCCCGCAGAAACTTGTGTTTTCAGCAGTATTCATGAATGGACATCACCAACTCAGTCCCCAGTCACGATTGGCCGTCCGGTTGGTGGTCTCTGCTGGATTCTAAATCAAGATGATCCTCAAAAGCCGACCCCAGTGGGTTGCGTTGGTGAGATCGTCGTCCAAGGTCCAACTTTGCTTCAGGAATATCTTTCGAATCCTGCTCAAACCGCCATCGCTACCGTAACTCAACTCCCCCAATGGGCACCGCAGCGCCTCTCTGCTGGCTGGAACCGGTTCTATAAGACCGGCGACCTTGGTCGTTTCAATTCAGATGGCACAATCGAGTACGTAGGCCGAAAGGATACTCAAGTCAAAATTCGCGGTCTACGCATTGAACTCAGTGAGATTGAGTATAATATCAAGGCAGCTCTCTCTTCCGTGGATAACACGGTGGTGGATGTAGTGCGAAGAGATTCCACTGATTCCTTGGTTGCTTTCGTTAGCTTCAAAAAGCCCCACAGTGGAAGATACACATCTCAGCGGGCGCTTACTCTCCGCGAATCACTATCACCACTAGACGAAACGATAAATCAGTCAATTGCTACTATAGCATCTCATCTCAGAAGCACCCTCCCGAGTTACATGGTCCCAGATTTGTTCCTTCCTCTTGAGTACATGCCATTTATTTCTTCTATGAAGCTTGATAGGTCAAAGCTACGCCAAGGGGCCATGGCCATGACAAAAGAGGAGCTCTTTGAGTATAAGACGAGCGAACGAGTGGCATTTCATCAACCTTCAACCACACTCCAGCGCAGAATCCGTGAGCTTTGGTCAAGAGTGCTATCCGTTCATGAGGATTCCATCAGTATTGATGATAGCTTCACGTATCTTGGCGGTGATTCTATCCGACTGATTACTCTTGCCAAGCTCTTACAAAAGGAACATGATGTTGCACTAGGTCTAGGACACCTGAATGATAAAGATCTAACGATCAACAAACTGTCTGAATTAATTGTCACATTGAGGGCCGGAAAGATTCGGTCAACGAGAATAGACCTCATGGCTGAGCTATCAACAATCATGAATGATTCGGTCTCTGAATGCGTACAAGGTTTTGCCAATAATCCCCGCTTGGCCCTACCTCAACAAGCAATCGTCTTCCTTACCGGTGCGACCGGCTACCTTGGAACTGAGATTCTGAGACAGCTCCTTGACCTGCAGGAAGTCGCCACTGTTGTTGCTTTAGTTCGCGCAAGCACTCCCGAGCACGGTCTGGGTCGTATTGAGCGAACAGCCCGCATTGCGAAGTGGTGGGACAGCAATCCAAATCGCAACAAGATTGAAGTATGGACTGGTGATCTCTCGCTTGCCCACCTCGGTATGAAAGACTCACAGTGGAAGCGAATGTATGGCTTATCTAATAGCGGTAACATTGATGCCATAATACACAACGGCGCAGTTGTGAACTGGAATGCCAACTTTGAGACACTCCGAGCGGCGAACGTTGAGTCCACAGTCGATCTTGTCAAGGCAGCCGCAATGTCTCCCTCCAATCCCAAGCTGGTGTATGTATCCGGAGGTGCCAATATGGACATGGAAACAGACCTTGCCACAGTTGCCACGGCACTCTCCAAAGGCAACGGCTATGGTCAGACCAAGTTTATCTCTGAGAGCATCGTTCGTATGATGTCGTCTCAGCTTCCATCCTATCAGAATCGCCTCTCTTTCGTCAAACCCGGCTTAATTATCGGAAACTCTCAAGACGGAGTCGCCAACACAGATGACTTTTTATGGCGTATCGTTACAACCGCGGCCCAATTGGGCGTCTATCCAGAGGACCCTTCCAACAACTGGCTCAGGGTTGCGGATGTCTGCACCGTTGCTGCTTCAATTGTCCATCAGATTACTACCAAGACGGTTATAGACCCGCTGACTGAAGTCTCTGGATTCATACCAATGACAGATTTCTGGAAAAGTGTGAACAATGGGCTGGATGTTCCGTGTGTGTCCATGCCAATCCAGCAATGGATATCCTTGGCCCTTGATCACACCGAAAAGGTTGGAGACAGCCATCCACTGTGGCCAGTTCAGCACTTTCTCGGCTCCCCTGGATCACCACTACAACCCCATCAACCCTCTCCTTCCGCAAGCGAGTTGTTGCAATTGGAACGTGCAGTCAAAAGAAATGTCCTATACCTGAAAAGCATCGGATATATACCGTCATCCCTGAACGTTGATGGCGCATCAAATCCTGAATTCATAACACGCTCCACCAACTTGAAGACATAAATTTTGTCTGATACCATCCTTTTCCAGACCCTTTCTTCACTGCTCTTTTCTCCTTTTTTTCTTTTTCTTCGCTTTTTTTATATAGATCAAATCCTTTCCCTTTGTATCTTATTTGCTCGGAGTATTTAGGTTCAAGATGTTCTTCAATCTCCTAATAGGCACAGTAAGAGAGCTCATATAATTCAATCACTCCTTGCCTTAGACAGCTTAATATCATATCGCGAATATTTCATCCCCCTAAGGAAGTTTCAATAAACACATCTTCGTTCTGTATTCTTCACTGCTGAAGATAAAAACCCTCCTCTCCACCAATAGTCGATGTTTCTTTGCTGGTGTAGTATACTAATAGCCGTATTTGCATTCTCTGGAAAACACAAGGAGAACTGCCAAAACATCCTAGAAATAATAGTATCGGCAATCCCACACTTTCTTGGCACACCAGTAGCGCGGTCTCCAACACTTAAAGCAGGCCGAGTAGTTTGCCAGTTTGATGCCATTGCCTCTTGGGTTTGTTATCTCATGCATGTAATCGACCACAGTGTGCATAAGTGCAGCACGATGGAGGCTATTAGGATATCTTGATAGTATGCAGTACCTTTTTACCGCCAAATAAAAGGCAATATGGGCACCATATATGTTCGTTGATGTCCACATCCCCCTTTCGCAACCAAAGGCTACCCTTTATTCTTCCTACTAAATGATGTGCCTAAAGTCTGACAACGCCGTGTCGCTTGTCAATTGCGACTGCCTCTTTGTTTCATTGATTCAATTAGTAAAACAATAAAAAGCTTCTTATAATACATTCATAATACTATGTTTTATGTAAGCATATTTATACTGATTTATTTTATTCTTATTTGTTTATTTCAATTGAGGGATGGCTCGCCATAACGTGTTGTCAGACTTTTGGCTCATCATTTTACGTGCTATCTTTCTTGACGCCCAGTTCGAATAACCAGTGACTCTCCGTCTCGAACACGCCCCAAGCCCTTGTCTATCTCCAAGGATGCATATTTCTTCAGACCCATCGTAACTTCCTTCCTCAGATCGCTATCTTTTCTTGCTTTTCCGACATCGCGCAGGGCAGCAAAGACGACATAGTCTTGCCCACTTTCCTCCATTGTCGGGCCGTACTCTCGATCCTTGGGCAATGGAAGGATATGTCGCATTAGCATGACACATATATTGACGTGAAATGGTGCTTGTGCCATGGTTCTCCACATGAGTTCACGAAAATGCGAGTTGGTTGTGAATGTGCGAAGTTTCTGTCGGCTGTTGGACTCATTTTACTGAATTGCCTCTACCATGGCCTGGCAGAATTTCATCCTCTAGATGGAAAACTCGCGCTCTGCAGACCTGTGGTATGCTGGGTCAAAAATGTGGGTTATGAAGTCCTTGTCCTCGAACAATTCTTTTGGGAAGCGGTCGAACCCCAACCAAATTGGCAATGCTTGGGCATATGTCCAGTCATGGATCGATTTTAGGTTCCCTTTCTCGTGGCACAACATATTCTGGAAGCTATGTTCTGTAAAGCTAAGCACAAAGCGGTCTGAAGACGATTGCTGCGTGCTATCGAGTCTGACAAGACACTTTTCGATGTCGTCGACGATGATTAGGCAGGCTTTCATGAGGGGTGGTGGACTTTCATTCCGAAGGGCCTTTAGGTACATCATGACAGATACATGAGGCGCTGAAGCACTAACTGATCGCTGGTCAGGGGTGTCCGATTCGCCGCAATATGTGTGACAAGGGTCCCAAGTATAGCGTGGGCCGACATGATCACATTGACCCTCCATGTCGAAAATGGGAGTGCCAATTTTGTTGAATCTGAAAAAAGCCAGTTGGGCCATGGCACAGGCAACGCTTTTGACAAGGTTCTCGCGCCTCTCGTTGGACTCCTCGGGATCCCCCCACACCTCAGCGGCTGGTTTGCCCCCCTGATATTCCAACACCATATATGGGTGGCCGAGCGCGTTGTTGTCTGCAGTTGGGCTGTAGTCGTAGACTTTCGGGACTGGAATCGTAGTCTTTCGTCGCACGGCGCGCATGATATGCACAACCGCGCTGATGGCGGCACGCGAGACGTCGTTATCCTTGATGTCGTCAATGACCCTGACGATGACGACCCAGTTGTCAAACTCGACCTCGTGGTCAAGAGTCGTGTATGATGTCGTATATCGAGTTTCGCGAATTCGCCCCATAGTGCGTGGCTCTGTGGAGTGGATGGAAGCGTATGCTCTGGCAGCCACTTCAATGATGGCCGACTTCTCCTCTTTTGTCTGGTGAGCACCAGGTGTGGCGTGGCCTGGATCGTCATCATTTTGACTGCTAAGGTCTTAGATTTCTTTTTCGAAAACAGTTACATATGCCATAAAGTTTATCTCACTTGTCCATGGCCGTTCAGTCAGTATGTATTCGTCCGACGTTTAGTGGTGGATGTTGAAGTTGAGTTGCAATGTTTGCTCTTGTTTAACTGTGAGATGCATTTCAGGCTGTAGTAGGTCTGTGCCACCTTATCTCTGTACATGACCGGCTCCCATTCACATGGCAAACAATAGAGAGTGTTGTTGGGATGAGTCTCACTCTAACAGATCAAACGACATTGAGTGTGGTAAGAAGTCAATGTGGTAACAGGCGATACAATCTCTCAAACTCATACTATCGAGGATTCTAAATACAAGAGAAACAAGGAACATTCTTGTGTTACTTGAAGGGAGATTAATGATATCCCTATCAATAGCTAGGGCAGTAAGAACCACCTGTATCCCATGACCCCATGCTTGTTCCATTTCTCCTTATTTAGCTATGAAGAGCAAATGATTGCAGTGTGCTCAAATTTCCCACCCATGTGTCTAGGTTGACATAGGGAGCGGGCAGGTTTGAGGCTTGCCAAAATTGACACTTTGGCCAGCCAACAGGGAGTGGTCCTGGTCCACTCATTTCACCAATGAGAAACAGAACATACTGGCTGCTTCTGCTAATTGAAGGGTAGTTTCCGACGCACTGGTCCCACCATTCGGCAGTGGTTTGGATCATAGGCCAGCGACCGTTTGCATCAAAATAGAATGATGCAAAGCTAATAATCCAGGCGCCCAACTGAGCTTGAGTGAGCCCGTAGCAAATGTTTGAACCAGACGACGAAACGGGTGGTTGCAGCCTTAGCGTTCCTGGGAGCGTGTACCCATCCGCAGACCATCGTCCAGTAGCTTCACTAAAGAATATTGCCTGATAGTAGCCGGGTGATTCGTTCGGTCGGGCAATATGGTAAGCACCATGTATAATTTTAAGTGCCTTGGCCTCGGTCAACAGTTTATTGAAGGAAGCGGATGGGTAGTTTACGCCGTCAGTAGACTATGGCTCCTTCTATTAGCAAAAAGAAAGACATTCTGGGCGGGTTTCTCCGAGTGTGAACCTACCTGAAGCATCACAAATTTAGCACCATCCGCCTTGGCTGTGTCCACGTATGTGACGGGCTCTGTTCCAGGAATACCCATGCCCTTAATCGTGTTCTGGGCAGAGGCAAGGCTCATTAGAGCTGCCATCGCAGTGGTAAATACTGTATAGTAGTGCATGATCTGTGTTGACTCTCTTCTGCGCTTTTAGCTTGGTCCTGTATCTCCAAACCAGGGCTCGAGTGGGTGGTAAAGCCCTTGTTATAGTCCATCCTACTGATAGAAAAAGCGGTCAGAATAAGTTTAATACATACACCATGTCTCTTAACAGGGCTCAGATGCTGTCTCCAAGCCATATTTCGTAGTGTAAACGTTCTGCCTTAGTTTTTGGCTGCTGATAAGGAAACCATACCGTCATGGCGCCTAAGTTGGGCCGAACGTCGCCACGCCAGCTACGCTAATGACCGCGCACCGTTTTTACCTCTAAAGGGAAATCAACATCATTTTCACGGCTAATACCGTGTGGCATGATTGGGAAGCCACGGTATCATGGATTCGACAGAGGTTTTCGCTCAACAGATGATATCTACTTGGTTACTTTATATTCCATGGGCGTGCTGTCTAATACTCTCTACGTATTGCATCCTTAAAAAGCTCACGGCCAACTACTACGTGATAGTTCCAACTATGTCTCATGCAAATTGCAATGGCCCCAATCCTTGGTTACTTTGAAGTGTCCATCTCCGTGGGTCAACGGCCCGCAAGCTGAAGGTTCTTTCCACCGGACTACTTGACGCTTCGACCATATGAGACTATGGGCAAAGGTCATCACTCTGATATTCTCGTCATTTTATTGGTCAGGTCCGGTTGTATTCGGAATCACATGGAATGCGGCGCCTAACCTTCTCGTTGGAATGTAGCTCTGATCGCCCCCTTGGGCTGCGGTCAAAGGACACAGATTCTAGGCACAATGGCCCAAAGGCAATGAGGGCTAGATTGTTCCATGAAGAATCCTTCCGTCTGAGAGCTAAATGTGGCTCATAGTTGGACAGAACGGCAGTCAATGCCGTGATTCCGGTTGGCGCCAGCCTACTTATGCAGCCCTATTCCACATTTGACCAACGCCAGGTCCGTGTTATCCGACTGATCATAGTAAACCTTTGTTTCCGTTTTGTCGGATATCCTAGACCAAAACCGATGCCATTTCGATAACACTTTACCAGTGCTTTATCGAGATCCACCCGGCGATGTACACCAAATCATCCAGAATCATTTATTCTCAAATGGACGTTGTGCAATGGAATTCTCTATGAATATGTCCTGAAAACAACCCATCACATAATTATATGGCTCCCCAGATCAGATCGATTGTGACCAATAAAGGTAAGAGCCCGTGTCATTTTTACTTTTATCTAGCCCTGACGCCAAAATGCTTTGTTTTTTGGCGATCCGAAATGCCGAACGGTTGTAACCTTCTTCGTCCATGATGCTCTTGTGTGGCTGTCTTTCAGCCTTACCTTGCCATAGCCCTAAGACTTAGCAACCATAGTCCTTGTCGCCACTAAAATTAAGCCGTTTCAGTGCTATTCCCATACCAATATCGCTGTTTTGATTGGTTTGCGGTGCTTGGTCGCTGCTTGGTCGCTGCTTCGACTGTCAGTCAATGCTTGGAGACAGATCGGCGAGAGGGCTGATGACCAAGTCTCCCTCCGGTTTAGGTTTAGCGTCCTGTTCTGTGATCTCCAAACCCTCAGTTATCTGGTCAGCTCGCAAAATCCTTCATCGGTGATTCCTCTCTGGGCCATCGGAGCAGCTGTACACAAACCGCAAAGAGCTAGAAGAGGTTCGTGCGCCAGCAGGGGTTTAAATCCCTGCCTTCGTCTCGGCTTGTAGGTCTTCTCTGGCCTATTGATTGCCGCCCGTCTGTTTACTGTGCCTGGATTCGGCTACATCCGAGGCCACCGCCAAGCACTTCCCAACCAAAAATCGCAATACTGCTCCGAAATCCCGGGAGCCAAGCATTGCGGGGTTGCCTATCTACTGGAGGAAAAAAATAACCGATGCGCTCTGGCCAAACGTTGAATTTAGACTTATGCATCCTGGACAATGCATTGTTTACAGCCTACCTCAAAAAGGCAGGTAGTCTGTTCAATGATCTTTTGTCTCCTCATCGATAGCGCTACCTTCTAGAAAAGATTCGCACTTTTGTCTCATGTCTGGTACTTAGGGATCGACGTCGAGTGTCACCTAACGAGTTGGGTAGGTGTTTTTGTTGATGTTTGGTGATAGGCCAGACATATGAATGGCTACAATGGCTATAGCCAGAGGCATCGGGCAAGGCGCATGTGACGAGAGTGGCTATGTAGTTATGATAGCAGGTGGCGGTCTATATATGTATCTGAAAACATTCCATCCGGGTTCTCGTGTCGGTTCTTCGCTGCATTGGGCTTTAAACTCAGTTAGACATCATCATGAAGCTGTTTACCACACTTGGGCTACTTTTGCCCCTCACTGCCGCGAAGGTGTCATACGATGGCTACAAGGCATTTAGCATCGACACCGGTGATGACTACAATGAAGTTCAGAGCCTATTGGCAGACCTGAAGACTGTCTCTTTGAGCTGTGAAAGCAACCGACAGACTCTTGAGTTGGCCATTGCGCCTGAGAGCCTGGATGCCTTTGAAGCTCTTGACCTCAACACCACCCTTATCAGCGCCGACCTAGGTGCCGAGTTCGCTGCTGAGGGAGAGCTTGAGCCTTACGATCGTCAGTTGATCCTCAAAAAGCAAGCAATAGTCTTCTGATTTTCAATTAACCAATCCTTGCAGCTATCATGAGACTTCAAGACACCATCGCTGCATTGCCGGACATTTCCTACTTCAATTCGTACCACACTCTAGATCAAAACTATCAGTTCTTGAGCGATCTGCAAGCAGCCTTCCCCAGCAACTCCGAGATTTTCTCCGCTGGAAACTCGGTCCAGAGCAGGCCCATCCGCGGTATTCATCTCTGGGGTTCAAGTGGCAAGGGAAAGAAGCCCGCCATCATCTGGCACGGCACTGTGCATGCCCGCGAGTGGATTACTGCACCGGTAAGAAATACCACCTTCAATCGGGTTAGTTTCGAACGGTTGGCTTATCATTCTAGACCGTTGAATACATGACGTACCAGATTATTCAAGGATACCAAAGCAACGACGCAGTCATTCGCAACACGCTTGACAACTATGACATTTACGTACTTCCAATTGTGAACCCCGACGGTAAGAATAGTACATCACTCTGGACTAAAAATGCCGTACCTAATCACATAACGGACAGGCTTCACCTACACGACCACAAATGACCGTCTCTGGCGCAAGAACCGTCAGACTCGTTCTGGCCAATCATGTGTGGGAACTGATGTCAACCGCAACTGGCCCTACCAGTGGAACATTGCCGGCGGCTCATCAACCAACCCATGTGATGAAACTTACCGCGGTCTTGCGGCTGGCGACACGCCCGAGAACCGTGCCCTGGTCAACCACACCAAGAGCATCGCCGATAGTACCGGCATCAAGCTCTACGTCGATTGGCACTCGTACAGCCAGCTCATCCTTCTCCCTTACGGATACAGCTGTACCGCGACCGCCAGCAACCTGAACGCACAGATGACTCTGGCAGGCGGCGTCGCAAACGCCATCCGTGGTGTGAACGGATTGACATTCCAATACGGCCCTACTTGCAAGACCATCTATCAGACCGCTGGTGGTAGCAACGACTGGGCATTTGACGTTGCCAAAGCCGAACTGGCTTGGGCCTTGGAGTTGCGACCTGCATCTGCCAGTGGAGGCGGTTTCACTGTGCCGGGGAGCAACATTTTGCCCTCTGGTAAAGAGATTTGGGCCGGCATGAAATATTTGTTTTCGCAGTTTTAAAGAATTGTCTATTGATTTAAGCAGTAAATACAATTGTCCACATTTGTTGATCATTAGTGTGTGTTTGAATAACAATGGCAGCCATCAGAAGTGTGAAAACATTTTCAGCACAGCTACCCCCACCTACAGCAGCTTCATCCACCTCCGGTTGATCTTAATGATCCTTCGACATTGAGCTTTTATCTAATCATGCACTGATCTATATGTTTTTCTGGAGTTTGGGCTGAAATGACGAGCGCTGCCTGCAATTTTGACCGTGAAAAGTCCAGGGTAGGCCGAGTGCGCCACCCCGCCTTTTTTCACTAGCGTGGCCTGATACGGAAAAGCGCGGATGAATCATTTCGATTCATGGTCAATCCGTCTTGGAGAAGATGGCGGTGCACTGACTGGACAGCTGAACTGTTCAATCTGATTAGCCAGAGTGGAGAGAGCTATGAGACAATGTAAGAATTTCCAACTTTCCATGGCTGCGAGTCATATCGTAGCTCTCTCGCCAACGGGTTCACTATGAGTCGAAACCCCGCCCATTGAGCAATATATAAAACAATGTTTTGTCCACTACCCAGTCTCTCAAGGCAAGGAGCATGAGAATACGAAGAGTGTCACCATTATACCACTACTCTCAAGAAACCCCCCAAACCCGTCACAATTACAACGAAAATCATCCCAACCACCATCTACACCAACGTCATGGAAGGTCCTCGTCCTCCTCCCAAGACCAAGATTGAGTATTTTCAATCGGATCCAAACTTTAAACCTCTTCCCAAGTATGGCCACCTCTCAGAGCCGAATCCAGAATGGATAAAGCTCCGTCCAGGTATCGACAAGGCTATGGAGCTGACTTGGAATGCGCCCGACTGGAAGTCTTTTCTGGCTTTCCGGGGTCTTCCTGACGCGCCTCTCCCACCTGGCAGCCCCGATAGGGTTCGAGATGTGGTGACAGAAAAGATTCATTTCCCTGCGAGAGATGGGCATTTGGTCGAGTTGAAGGTGTACAAGTCACCCAAGGTGCAGCCGAATGCGCCCATGATATATCGGATGCACGGTGGAGGTATGAGACATGATGGCGGGGTCCTAGGGGCTATCAGCGCTAACTGATTGACTTCCTAGGCTGGACTGTTGGAAACCATGAAACTGATGGCGCCGAGAATGTCCACGCTGCTGGTTTACACAACGTTGTGGTCGTGAGCGTTGATTACCGCATGTAAGTTACACGCGATTCAACAAGTTTCCAGTCAATTCCTAACGGAGGGAAAAGGGTGCCCGAGTACCGGTTCCCTGTGCCGCTTAATGACTGCTACGACGGCTTGCTGTGGGTAAGTTTTGGCCGGAGTCCCGTTCAAGTACATCACAATGACACTTTTTCAGTGCAAAGATAATGCTTCGGCACTTGGCGTTGACCCAGAGAAGATTATTCTCGCAGGAAGCAGCGCGGGCGGCAACCTGGTACGTCTTTCTCTCCACTAAACGCTTTATCTCCTGTACTAAACTTCGTCATAGGCTGCCGCTCTAGGCCTCGAGACAAGGAATACAGGAGTCACGGGCATCATCGCTCAAGTCATACATTTCCCCATAACCTGCCATCCCAAGTTGTTCCCGCACGAAAAGTATGAGCTTGGCAGCTACATTCAGAACGAACACACTGGCGTTCTCAACGCTTTGCATATGGAGAGCGCTTGGGATGGCTATCTCGAAGAAATTACGTCTGACTACCGACACTCACCGTTGTTGGCAGAGTCGCACTCTAATCTTCCACCGACTCGTAAGCTTCTCATCTCACTCCTCATTTGACATTGCTGCAGTTAGCTGACCTGCGAAAAGTCATCCAGTGTGGAGGTCTCGATGTATTGCGTGACGAAGGTCTTGCCTACAGGGAAGCCCTGACCAACGCTGGTGTCGATGTGCAAGTTGTAGCCCACAGGGGTGTGCCACATTGCTTCCCGAGCATGCTACTGGAATTTGACGAGTGCAAAGAATTTTACAAACGTTATAATGGGTTTTTGGATAGATTTTCCGCCCCCATTAGTATTTCTAATTAGGTATTTTTAAGGCGGTAAAGAGCAAAATGGCGCGATTGATTAGATGCAGGGAATATAGTCCGACAGCATTCTGCAATTGTAACTAATTCCCAAAAGAAGCCCCGAATATGGGGAAAATAAATTGAATACTATTTTCAGAACTTTATTCAAGGCCGAACTCCTGACGCGGCCGGTTCGGCCCGGCCAGTGCGTGCGATCGGAAGGATGAGTAGTTTATTGAGCCTAAGCCGAGACTGTCGCCTCGCGCGGTAGAAGACCTGTCAGCCACAACACAAGTCCCTTGAAGATCGATAGACCCTGTCCTCATTGGTCAAATACCGAGTTTTAAGTCTGCTTTGCTGATATCGGTGGAGCACTATTACCCCTGACTTCGAACGAGGATTAATAGTCCCCAGGCCATTGGAGAATGGACAAGTGTCCGAAGCAAGCGAGGTATGCCGGTTTACTGAGTCTTGCGAGCATACAATCAGCGAGATTGGACAGCATCGGCCTTGAATTTGGCCTTCACATTGTTTCAGCTGCATGCGGACCCATAGCACTAATGTCTCTGTGGATCCAAACTATTGACGATGCACACATTGAACCATTTAGCGAGTGTGCTCCCCGGCCAAGATTGAGAGTCACCCCTGTAGCCACCGCTATTAGCGCTACAATAAGCCTGTTCGGGCTAGAAGGCACCAGCATCCAAAGAATCTATAACAAGTGCACGCGTTCTGCGGCAATTTGGCAAGCTGGGATACTATAAATTTTGATCTTTCTTCTTTGAATCAACTTTTTATGGTGACTGTTTTTTTGGGTCCATCTTGAGGTTGGAAAGATCCAACTCATTGCTTTTTTCCACTTGAATTTCGTTAAGCGATTGTGTTGAACTCGATCAACCAGAGCATCTTGAGGGCCAGGCAAGATGAGTTCCGGGGCAGATTCGAAGCTGCCTCAAGGATGGTCCTTGTCGACAAGTAATACTTTGACCAGGCCATTTGATGTATTAGAAACCTGGATGCAAGGCCTCATTGCTAAGCCCGACAAACCAAGAGACAGGGAACACTATGGCCTCACCTTCGTATTAAAGGTCGGCTTTCCTTCCTCTATTAAAGATCCTGCACCGTATCTTCGACGTGCCTGGGTTGCAACCTGTTACAACCACCCCCATTTGAGCTCGCATATTCCTTTATTCCCCGAGGAAAGTTCTTCAGAGGGACAGTTCGTCACGGCTGACCCTCTCGATTCCCCCAAAAGACTGGAAGCAGCCTTCTTCGTGCACGAGGGAGACGCATCTCTGTTCAAAAATGGGCACGATATTATCAAGAAGTTTGCGCCATCCATGAATGCAACACTTCATTGGATACCTGGGACCTCGGAGTTGGTATTTTGTATAGCGCATAGACGGATTGATGGCAGTGGCCTTCTCATGTTGTGCAATAGCTTCATGTCATGCCTGTGCTCCGTCATACGGCTTGGGCTACATGTTGACATCACGTCATATCCATCAGATGTCAAGCAAAGAGCCCTACATCCTGGGGCTGGCAAGCCATTTGACGCAAAGGTTGACCAAGAATCGGAACCTGCCCACATCAGAAAGGCCGCTGATGACCTCATTCGTCAATTTCGAGAGTCTCTGCCAAGCATCACATTTCCCATACGACCAGGTTCTGCGGGAGCGGCCCCTGGAGACTCCAAGGTTGCCTCGATCACATTTGACGCCAATACAGCAAGAATTATCAGGAAGGGGTGCGCTGATCGTGGTCTAACTCTTGCAGTTGCCATGAACACAAGTCTCATTCGTGCCATGGCATCTTTCCCGCAAGACCCAAGAGCCAAAAACTTTGTTGGTCACCTTGTCGCAAACATCCGGCACATCCTAGGCCCTCGATATTGCATCCCAGACTACGCAATTGGATTTTTCATGTGGGCGCCCCCGTTTTGCATCCCTGATGTTCTCGGGGCCAATGGTGGTTTTGATCAAATCTCTGAGAGAGTCAAACGCATCTACGCGGCCAATCTTGCCAATCTTAGCAAGGACCAAGAAGGTAACTCTGGAGACTTTTCGGAGTTTCTGGCGGCGTTTCTAAGGCGGGAAGAAAAGCTAATGGACGAATTGCCTTCCGATCTTCCACCATTCCGAATGACAGCGCTGAGCAGCACTGGGGCCGTGGAGAGGGTTCTACAGCAAGAGTATAAAATCCACGAGGAAGGCGATGAGAAGATTACTGTTGGGGAACCTTGCATTGGGCACGAGATCTTGGATGAGACCCCAGCCTACAACCTCTTTAGCCATGCGGGGAAGATTAGATTTCAGGTTTGTTATAACGAGACCTATTATGATGGGGAGTTTTGGGACGAGATTTTTGAGAAAGTAAAGAGTGAGCTCTTTCAAGGTTTAGGTATTAGAGATGTCGACTCTAAGCTCTAGTAATGGTTAAAGCTTTGAGGGAGTAGTCCTGAGATAACCGAGTTCATGCGTCAAATAGCACGACGAAATGATCAAAAGGATTCCCTTTCATTAAATTGCTAAGTTCCGCGATGCAATTCACGTTCCATAATGCGCGTGTGACTTAGACTACGGATCGCAATCCCGCGAGACCCGATTGCGGAAAATCGGCTTCGAATTGCCGCAACACTAATTTTCGAAATGAGATATATAAGAATTTCGCCGCCCATAGTCAAATCATTCCCCAATAGTGATAAGCGTAAGGTTCTAGTTACAGATTACCTTCAGAAAGTTTTGGCAAGAAATATATATTTGCTGGTCAACCATTTCAATTCAGTATTTACCACCCAAACAGCATAAGGGCATCAAATACGCGATATAAGTGGTTTAGCATTGCCTCCTTTTATTCACTGTGCGACACAATGTTTACATTACATTAAATAAATAATTTACCAGGGGGGAGGGCCGAATTCAACCAGCAATCGTTGTAGTTCTCCTAGCCTGTCCAACACACCTTGCTGTGCCGAGTTGCACCGTCTAAGCGCACACAGGAGGGTTGGGAGCGAAGAAGTTGAGGCAGACGAAACTGCAGCAGGCTCCTGGGTTGTTGATATCACACTCGCCATCGGGAGGGGTGCAAGTTTGAGTCGAGCATACGTTGTCCGAGCATGTTCCGGAGCAGCATTCGAGGGCGGTTGTGCAGGAATCTACATGGCCGGGTTAGTCTAAGATGTCGCCAGCACACGCGTCATGTCCATGGCGACCATTACGTACCATTCAGTGCCTTACAAGTGGCTGCACTTGTCGAGGACACCGTTGAGGTTGTTAGGGTCACCAGGGTTGTTGAGTCTGATGGAGTGAAGGTCGTTGTCAAATCTGATGTGGAGGTTTCCGGTTCTAGTGGCAGAGTTGTCGAGTCCGAGGTCGAAGTTATCAGGTCTGATGTCGAATCAGATGTAGAGGTCGTCAAGGGTGAGGTGGAAGTCGTTTGGTCCGAAGTCGAGGTTGTCAGGTCGGATGTCGAGTCAGATGTAGAGGTTGTTGACTCCGATGTCAACTCTGATGTTGACTTCGTTTGTTCGAGCGTGGGGCTCGTCAAGACTGATGTAGAGGCTGTCAAATCCGAGTATGCAGAGATCGTCGAGCGTGATGACACACGGCACCGCCCTACGCCCGCAGACGCCGCTGTCAAAAGCGACAGGACGAAGACTGTGTATTCGATGGAGCGCATGTTTCTTGAGAGGATGTGCCAAGGACGGATGGGGCGTTCAGCTCATGGCTCTTCGACATGTTTAAGTATGGTGACCTTGAATATCCTTGCAGCTACCTGCAGGAGAATCAGCCCCGTAGAGCTGCATTGGATCTAGCCGTAAATGGGCGCATCATAATATTACTCTGAGACCTGCAAATTAATGTGACGATCCCCTTGCAATTGTGCTGCGCTAAAACTTAAACACTTTTCTTTTTCTCGGCAGTGAAACCCGTAATTATTGCGAGCAACAAACATCTGAGTTATAGATCACTTACTTCACAGCCGTACAGACCTCATTTTCAAAAGTTAGGCTCGCGCTAAAAAAAAACGTCATGTACACTAACAGCGTCGGAGGGATAAATTGGTCGGTCGTAGATGTGAAAAGAAAAGTCCAGTGAGCGGAGGGAACGGTGTTTCGCACGCTAAAGACGCCACACTCCTTGACCCTTGTCAAAAGCACAGTACATACATGCAGCTGCGATACGATACAAGCAACCGCTGAATGCCCTTTGATTTTAGCGGCAATAGGCACATCTAATGATCAGCTAGCAGGTTAATCGCGCTAATATAGGGCTTCCTGCCGGGCTAAAATTTGTGGAATATACTTCTTAATCTTGACAGGAGAAAAGCAATGTGTGGCCTTCTCCTGGGCAATGCCTGTTGAAATGCTCCGCAGAAATGCAAGGTACCACTGTTACTAGCCAAATCGAGCGCCCACTTCGGCAGCGGCTAACTGGATGCTGCTACGGGTAGCTTTCAGCCGCACTTACAGGGGTCTCAGCCCAGCCCAGCTATTCGGGTCAGGTTCTGCCACCTCGTATCGCCTCGTTGACCGTGCCCTTCAAGCTTCAAGACTACTTCGGCCCCTGGCATAGTGGGTGAGCCGATAATGAGCATATCTCCCCGGAACTTGAAAGAAACCGAGCGATTGGTCCCGAATTTAGTAAGCCAAAGAGAAGCGACAAGCTGCGCCAATGCTTGGAGAGTCTAACTGCCAAAGAAAATATCAGTGTGCCCAAACATAAGACCGGTGGGGAGCATGTATATACACTTGAGGTGGTGCAACCAGTTGAAGGGCCAGTAAGCAGGTCACTTTAGCTTAATACAGTCACAAAAAGACAAGTATGGGATGTGCACTAGTTTAGTTAAGCTACCTACCTTAAAAACTAACCCGGGCACGACAACTGTGAGGCCCACCGAAGATAGGATTGCTGTGGCTTGGTCGGCGAAGTGGGCATAGGGTGGGCAGAGCGGGTGAGTGGGCAGTGATTAACCTCGAGCCTACCAATGCAAAAGTGGCCATGGATTGCCTTAATACTGGTGTGGCAAAACAGCGAGTATTGTACAGAGGAGGTTTACAACGTGTATTGAATAAAGTATTCTCAAGAAGAGTCTTTTCGCCTAGCATATCTCGAAGAAGAAAAACCATCGATACTTGCATTGGGAGGCGACAGGGTGTTTAGGTTCAATTAGCATGAGAATCAGTCAAACGAAGATGTGAATTGTCGGACGATGGGCTGATATTCATACCATTTGAAGGCGAATACATAATTTCGGGACTAGTTTCCGCTTTCTTCGGTCTTCAGTAGCAGTGCGGATGAAAGGTGCTAGAATCGAAATATGAGACTAGCACTGCGGAACTTCGGGATCGGTCGGCAATGCGGAAAAGCGGACACTTCGCTGGCGTCGCAATTCGATTCCACCATGCTTAGCTAATAACAAATTGATACATCAAGACATATTATATGAATGGAATAAAACGAACTTGGAGATGCCAGTTGATGAAAACTACCAGTACAGTTGGGCTATTTACGTCTTCTCATTTGCTGCATAATTGATCGTACTTGATTTCATCATCAAAAATAAAACTCGCAACAATGGGCTCCATCCCCAAGTACGAGTCAGTTTCCCAGGCGGACATTGACAATGTCAAGGATGCGCCATTCTATTACCGCAACCCAAACAAGAAGGCACCTGTCGCCGATGATTTCATGTACGCCTTCAAGTACAATAATCCACTTCCACTTCACAGCGATGGCACAGACATCATCGACTTCACCGTCGAAGATGAGAAGAACAAGCAGACCATTTCTGAACAATTTGTAAAGGAATTGGAACAGATTATCCAGGGCAAAGACTCTGAGGCTTTTGCTGGCTTGTTCCTTGACAGTGGTCAGTTACCAGATTGCGTACTCAATCTCTTATAGAAGATGCATCTAACTTGAAAATAGGTGTCTGGAGAGATAAGCTTGTCTTCACGTGGGATTATCGTACTTTCAACACGCCACCGAAAATCAGAAAGGCCGCGTCTGACCTGTTTTCCCGTACTCCCAGCTGGAACTACAAATTTATTGACCCAAAGCCTTCAGTCGAGCGACCTTGTCCGGATCTGGCTTGGCTTCAAATCGTGTACTCTTTTGATACGGACCTCTCCCACGCAAGTGCTGTGTTGAACCTTGTCAAGACCAAGTCAGGATACAAAATTTGGACGCTGCACACAGTTATCGAGGGTCTCCGAGGGTTTCCTGAGGTGCCCAGTAAGGATGGCCATATGACCGGTTTCAAGTCATGGTCTGACCAAAGAGCCGAGGATGACAACCTTGAAGGTGCAGAGCCTGAAGTGATTGTCATTGGTGGAGGTCACTGGTACGCTGTCCCGACACTACTACTAAATGAAAGAAATGAGAGCATGCTAAGCATATTTCTAGTGGTCTCCAAATCTCTGCGCGCCTCAAGGCTCTGGGTGTCACCACCCTTCTTGTAGAGCGCAACAAGCGCATTGGCGATAACTGGC
The DNA here is from genome assembly GCA_003031705.1 of Calonectria naviculata. Classification (NCBI taxonomy): domain Eukaryota; kingdom Fungi; phylum Ascomycota; class Sordariomycetes; order Hypocreales; family Nectriaceae; genus Calonectria; species Calonectria naviculata. The sequence continues at coordinate 152,038 of NAGG01000058.1, forward strand.
GGAACCGATATGAGTATCTCTCGCTTCATCTCCCGCACTGGGCAGACCATTTCCCCTACTTCCCGTTCCCAGATCACTGGCCTACCTATACACCTGCCGGAAAGATGGGCGATTGGCTCGAGTGGTATGCGAGCGCCATGGAGCTGCCTGCATGGACCGACTCGAACATTGCGTCTGCCAAGAAGGATGCTGAGGGGAAATGGGAGGTTACTATCGAACGCGGCTCACAAGAGGGTAAATCAACCCGAGTTTTCCATCCGAAGCAAGTCATCTTTTCCACATCGCTCGCTGGTGTTCCGTTCGTACCTGAGATCTCCGGCATGGATAAATTCAAGGGCACCGTGAGACACTCAACTCAGCATGACTCGGCCCGTGACTGGGTTGGCAAGAAGGTGCTCGTGGTAGGAACCTCCTCGTCTGGATTTGATACTGCCTTCGATTTTGCGCGCCGAGGCATCGATGTGACTCTACTGCAGAGGTCGCCATCCTATGTCATGTCTCTGGACGAATCAGTTCCTAGGGTACGTCCGGTTCAATGCCGCAGGAATTTTGATATGCTAATTAGTCCAGATGGTTGCTCCCTTGTATGAGCCGAGAGATAGCAAAAGGCCCGATGTAAACGCAGCAGACCGCATTGCGCATGGCCTGCCTACTGGTCCTCAAGAGGAGTTGTTCCGGAGAACAGCTCAAGACATTTGGAATGCCGATGCCGAGCTGATTGCCAAGATGGAGAAGGCTGGCTTCAAAGTTTGGCGTGGTCAGCGTGATACGGGTCCTCATACTCTTGCTTACACCAGAAACGGTGCCTTTTACTTTGACGCCGGCGCATGCAAAGCCGTCATTGATGGAAGCATCAAGGTCGAGCAAGGATACATCTCTCATTTCACTGAGAATTCCGTGGTCCTCAATGGGGAGCGTGAGAAGCAATATGACCTTGTCGTCTTGGCCACCGGGTTCTCCAATACCGTAGAGTCGGTACGACAAGTTTTTGGAGACGATATCGCTAACCACTTCAAGCCCATCTGGGGCATAGATGAAGAAGGTGAACTCAACGGTGCTTGGAAATTCACCGGTGTTAAAGACTTGTGGCTTATGGTTGGTTCTCTTCAACCTGCTCGCTTCCACTCGCAGAAGTTGGCTCTGAGAATCAAGGCCATTCTTGAGGGGATTAGTCCTGAGCCATACTTGGAGTAAGATTATTAAAGGATATGGGCGCCCGTTTGATTGAGTGGAACCATGAGAGCGAAAGTTTGTGATGAGTAGAGATTATCGAATGAGGCAATTAAGTCCGTTAACGTGCATCAATTTGGTACGGACACATCAACCCATTGGTGATTAAATAACTGTGACGGCTTATCGACTTCACCAAGGGAGCTCTTAAGGCTAGTCTCTGTGAGATTTGCCATATGCTAACAATAACTGCAGATTTAGGCTTGAATCTGGCTGTAATGATCGCGTAACGGCGGGATTCAAATTCTAGCTCGTAAGCGACGTGTTGGGAGACTTACATCTATCTGTCGATCAGTCGTTACGAAGATCCACTTCAATCTTCGGTATCTCAACCAAAATTGAAGATCAATGATGCAACAAGGAAGAACAGCAACGGTCCGCTGCGGTGGTCAGGAAAAAATAATGGTTGGGGACGGTTTCTAAGGCGGGACACTCAGGTGACATTCAACAAGTAATTAGTGATATGATGTCACGTAGTATTTCAATTCAATATCAAATTCACTCTAGTGATACGCTAATTGATGTGATGTGCTGTGATATAAGTGATAAAACTATCTGCCTCAAATTATTTGTGTTCAAGCCGTGTGATGTTGTGATATGACGTAGCCCCACAGGTGGAAAACAACTAAAACAGGCAAGAATTATCAAATTCTGATGTATTCCGTTTCAATTCAATCAAGGCGACACCAGCCTCAAACTTGCCGCAAAGCCACTAGTGATGTAGCATGAATCGTTTGTGATAGGGCTAAAGCACCAGGGAAGTATTCGTAGGTTGGAGCGGCAGAGCGGAAGTACGAGACCGAGTCATCTTTGCACGCATTGCAATTAAGAAAAATACAAGTGTACGTTGAGTACTTTTGACTTGATTGGTAGTAGGGATATGATTTTATTTGCTACCATTCGCAGCGTTCAACTTCCGTTTCTCAATATTATTTGGATCAGTGGAAGTTCCCATGGTACACCTTGTGGACTCGCGAACACGGCGTCGGATAGTCAAGTCCTGGGTCTTGTGCCTGCTGTCTTCTAATATTTTGTCGTACAATCATAAATCATAGGTCGCCTCGGGGAAAGGTGAACGCTGAATGGCTTCGGCACGGTTCGTGTGCTTTTTGCGCTGTCTCTGATTGTGTCCTGAAATATTTCTTGAAGCCCAAGACAGTAAGATTATGTTGGCAAGGCCTGTCTTAGAATCCGAGTTTCGTATTGTGTCCACAAACAAAATACGATAGCTGACTAACAGATCAATATATAAAAGGGTTGTAATCTCTAATTCTCGACGGCTTCCTGTTACCCCAAGACAGCCCTTCTTTTCTAGCTCCCCATCTTCCCTGAAACTTACAAGATCCATTCAAGATGAAGGTTACCACCGTATCCGTACTCGTCGGCCTCTGTGCCCCTGCTTTGGCCACACCGATCAACTGGCCTGGTTCGAACTTTTTCGGTTCTGGCGGCTCCAAATCACCCTCTTGGGATGTATTCGGCTTGACAAATGGTTTTAACAACCGATTTACCAATCCTTTCGGCTTCAAGTTTCCTTTCGGGGACGACGACGACGATAAGAGTCGTGGTTCTGGCTTTCCCTTTTTTCCCAAGGATTAAGCTCCGTTAGGATAAACAGAACTAAGCTTTTAAACTAAGGCCATCACTGTACGTTTGATTTGAAAAATTGACACTAATATATGCTAATAGCCAGTGAAAATTTAGAGTCTACGTGAACGTATATTTTATTTTTACTGATGTTCACATCCCATCCATGAAGCCAACACTGGAAGAACGAGAAGACTTTGCGTCAGGGATTTGATGATGGCCAAGAGCTTATGTTTACTTTCTTATGATGCCTCAATAAGCACTTTTTAGAATACAATCGTTTATCCTCGACCTCATTAACGGCATGGTTCCCATCATATGAATAGATGGATGCTCTGAAGAAACATTTAATATAGAATGGAGTTATTTTAAGTCACTCTTGGACGAGTCAAGTGTGCCAGTTTTATTTTTCAAGACTGTTGAGCTGTTGCATCCACCTATACTACAAAGTTCCAACGTTGACACAGAAAACTATCTTCGACGGCTGCCCCAACGAATCTCCGTCACAAGATCAGACGCCCCAAACGTCCCATTTGAGAGTCTAGATGTCTCACAAAGCTCAAGTGCGATCACGCTGGTTGTTATTGTCAGCGCCATAGAATCTCAACACGCAGCCCAGGTCAGCCCAGAAGGTCACTCTCATAGACTAGTTAATCAAGAATTGCGAACAGAACACAAGTTGAACCATCTACCAAGAGACGGGAACTTTAATGCAATCGACACCCACTTTCGCAGTATATGATTGTAATACTCGCTACCATCACAATGCAGGATTTAGTCGTGGTTCATTCAGATCAAAGTTTATTTGATATGGTGGTGTCTAGAGCAACCATGCGTCTATATTTACAAAAGAAATTAAGTAATTATCCCTGTCCCATTATCCCATCATCATCAAGCATCATCATAACTCGCTTACAGGCCGCAGAAGGACTTGTCGACGCGCACAACACTGGTGTCGATGCGGCCAAGCTGAGCAGCCTTGCCACCAGTGAGGGCATCCATGGCAGTCTTGCCAACGTTGAGGCCATTGGCGGCGTGGTCAATGGCAAGGACGTAGATGGTGTTGCTGCCGTAGGTAGCCTTGTAGCAAAGGCCACAGTTGGGAGAGTTCCAGCCGGCGATGGACTGGGCACCTCCGATGTAGGGGAATCGGGGGATGTCGCTCTGCTTCTTCCAGTTGGGGTACTTGGTCATGAGACCGTTGGCACCGTCAGAGCAAGAGACGGCGGTGAGAGAGCGGCTGCCATCATCGTAGCCAGTGTCATAAGAGACTGTACACTATGCATTAGTAAAAGTGTGGCTATGAATAGTATGGTGTAGTTGGCGTTTACCAGAGATGGCCGAGGCGGCGGTGGCGAGGGTGAAGATGGAGAGGATGTTGGACAGCTGCATGTTTGCGGTGGTTGTGGGTTGAAGTTTTGGAAGTGAGAATATCAAGGAGTTTTGCTGGTGGTGAAGCGGTTGTTGAGATGCTTGGATGCGTTGGAAGATGTGAGTGATGATTATTGTAGAGCCGAAGGATGCTCGATAGCCTTTTATACATGAGGTGGCGATGAGTTGGGCAGGTTAGAGGCTCTTGTCTTTCTCGTATGATGCAAGTATTCCTCTTTCGAGGCCCGCTAACCCTCCACCGCCGTCCTCATGACGCTCCACCTGTGTCGTTGGGCCGTCGCTGGGGTTGAGATGTGACGTCGGATGTCGGATTCCCGGATGCTTAGCCTCTCGGCGAGAGTGGGATCTGATGTGCAAAAACCATGGCAGACAAGGCTGCCTGCCGTATCTATGGGCCATCTCCAAGCTGCCCGATTGGCTGGGCCTCTTTGGTCCCGCCCAATCAGTCCACTTACAGTCTTTCCACTCCCGTATTCGACTAGTTGTGGAGCATTTCTCGTGTTCCCCCGCACAGACGGCCCATAAATAGCACGTTCCGGAGCGTCCAGCGCTCAATTACCGATGAGAAGCAAGGCTAAGAGCCTTTTTCAAAGCCTCTAATGACTTTAGAAGTCTGGCTTCGATCAATTGCCGGCTTTCTATGGCAGCCTTGAGGCCGGCGTCAATCACGTCGCCGGTAAAACTTCCGACACCCTAGCACAAGGCGCGTCTCCAGCCTTGTTGGCTCTTGTTGATGGTCCAAGCGCATGAAACATCACAACCATACAGCGAGGAGGCGTTCCAGCAATGAGGCATAATACAGCTTGGCTACTCTCTCTTCTTGCATTAGATCGCGCTCTAACAGGGTTTGAATGAGGCACCTGATCTAAGACTGCACCTCGTAAAGAGCGAGGCTTGCATGTTGCGGGTATCCAGTCGAGAATCATTGCCTATTTTGGAAAGTGGGCTCCATGTAACGTTGAGATAGAATCGTCAAGTCATCACAAGGCGACCATCGACGATGAGACGGCCGCGGAATTATCACGATGGACTGTTGAAGAATCAAGGCACGGCCGATCTTGTCAAATTCATCGCCTAGTTCATCATTAGCCCTGCTGCATCTCGTATTCTTTTGCAATAGATGAGAAACACTCGTCATGTTGGGTGGCTATGGTCAGACAATATAAGCAGTAGAGGATGCTTTTGCCACATGCGGGTAAACCCTTCACAAGCAAATCAACTGATGAAAATAAGAATAAAAATAGGAATAAATCAAGACATAAGTTATCAGTAATTCCCCGTGTATTCTTCAATGCCTAGAGCACCTCTCCGTGGTGTTTGTTGAGCCCATTCGTCTCCAGGGTATCTCAAATGAGAGTGGAGTTCAAGGGGTGTTGCCTCCAGCAAATCGGATCACTGCCCAGCTGATCTATCCCTAGCAGCGCACGGATATATCGCGAGCTATGTATGATTCGTGTGAAAATTGGCTTGTTATTACCATGGAATGTGGGTATAACGGAGCCCTGTCTATAGACCCGGGGAGAACCAGTTTCACTCATGCTTCCTGGTGAGACCGGCAAGACTGTATTCTGCACACCTTGCGAGATGAATGATTAGTGTCATCTGGGCTTCCTAACTGCTGATGCTGTAAGAAGGCACCGCGCGAGCCAGCACATTCCCGGCAGAAATCGGGCCCGCCTCGTAACTCCTTGCCGGATCCACCACCTTTGCGGCCAAGCCGGATCAAAACCGTAGCAGTAAAGTTCCGATGCATCCAATGCCGGCCAGGCTACACGTCTCCATAGCCATTGAAACATCTCAAGGTCTATTTTGGGCTCATTTTGAGCGTTGCGGCCTTAACTATCACTGATACTGAGCTCGGGTAATTATACACATCAGATCTACTCCCGTTGGACAACCAATCGCTCGCGTCACGACTGAAACGGTACCATTTGTGGCAACTGCATCTTGGATAATTCTTGAGACCTAATCTCTAACTAGCTCCCCAGATCTGCGCAGCTGCTTAACTGGTGGAGTTGCCTTGGACAGTACGATTGGCGGGTTACCAGTTTTGCGAGCAAGGTGCTGTGATGATCCAGAAGAACCCCTGCCCTAATTGGGATCTTCAAGGCGATCCTCGGGTTGGAACAGAAGATCTCCCGCTTTGCGCAGAACAAAAAAGCCTCGCCAGACTAAATTTGAACTCTCAGGGTTGAATGAGCTTCATGCACGGTTCGACTAGGTCCGCACCGCAGATTTCAACATACTATCCTACACACCAAGGAATCGAATGCTGAACTCTTGAACAATTTGTCAACCATGTCTCCTTCATGCTTTCTTACAAAAGTCTCCTCATATTTAATGCGAGTCTGATCCGTTTGGACGCTCAGCTTCTATCCACTCGTTGACCCATTTGCGCATCCAGTCAAGACCGACGGGAGGTGTATTGCGTAAAGTCTGGCTCTTCGCAACCGCGTGCTCCACCGTCATGGGTGGGGGAGCGAGATGTGTGGTTGAAAGTTCATCGTGGTAAAATCTGGACAGCTTTACGGCCGGGTTCATCGTAATCACGGTTGAAAAGTCCATCTCGGCGTCCTTTTTACCAGCAGATGCCATCATTTCGTCTAGTCGCGCGAGCCAAGCCGACGCCGGTACGACCTCCGGGGCACTACCAAGTTTCGTCGTCGCTGCATCTATAATCGCTGGCAATAGAGCTTTCCATGTGACTGTGTGTGGATTCCTAAGGTTGAATACGTCAGTGCCAATTTTGGCCGCTTCATCTGGCGAAGGCTGATCGGCCACAATATCGACTATAGCCTCAGCAAGTGTATCTAATGGTATCCAGTCGACAACAGAGAGCGATGAGCCAAGACTGTCGGGCAAGCAGCCAAGTCCCCTCAGTGAACTAATGACCAGGCTCGGAAACCACTCGGAGCGATTCCACGCGCCCCGGTAGGCAATGTTGCCGGCTACCTGGCCAACACGTGCAATTTTCACGGGAACGCCGAGAGTTTGAGCAGCTGAGTCACAAATCAACTCTGCTATGAACTTGCTTCTCGCGTACCCGTTGGGATATGGTGTGTCTAGCGACTGCAGAATTGCCTCGGGGGCTGGTCCTAACTCGGCAGGACGTCCACCCATGGCACTAACTGAGGAGACAAAAACCACTTCCACTCGATGGGAATCAGAGGAAGCCGAGAGTGCAAAAAGATTCACTATTCCATCCATTTGCGTTCGAAATGCCGGTAGTGCAAGATTGAAATTGACAGGCCAGGCGTTGTGTACAATAAGGGCAACACGGCTTCGCAATGCTTCATAAGTCTCTTCATCGAGTCCAAGCAACGGAAGCGATAGCTCTGCTTTTAGAAAAGTAACTCGAGTGTCCAAATCACTTGTTGCAAGACCAAAATTGGCGAAGCGATCCATCTGAGCTCTATAGCTGCCTTCGCGACGATTGAGGCAGAAGATATGACCTATTCCAGGCCGGTCCATCAAGGCACGCAGGATAAAGGAACCCAGAGTTCCGGTAGACCCAGTCAAGACGACGTCTCTTTTTTCTTCTCTGTTCTTCTTCTTGGGATTTGCTGGTGGGATCTCGTGGATGAGAGCACGATACGAGGCCACCATCTCCTGCATTAGGTCGCGATCATCCGTACCGTTTGTCTGGGTCGTGAGCGCCAAGGCCAGACCTGACACAGTAGGATTCTGATATATGGTGGGAAGTGCAATCTCGGAACTTGCAAGGCCGCGACGCAGTGAGCGTGTGAGTTGGAGCGCCTGCAGCGAATCCATCCCTTGGTCGAAGAGACTTGTCGAATCGTTTATGCTAGACCAACCCGTAATATCACAAATACTTTCTTGAATCAGAATCTTGAGGTTTTCATGGCTTAGGGGTGCTCTAATGGTCTCATCATCGTCATCATCATTGACAGCAGTGTCTGCATTTTCGTACAACCGGTCGATGTCGGCTGCATATTGCGCAATACTGCTAGCCCGTTGAATAGTGCCTTTCCCAGCCCTAATCAAGGGCCGATCCGCCGATGTCACCATGATCAAATAGTTTTCAATCCTTGCATGTCCGGGAGCCAAACGATTCGCCTCGACAATACTGGGCCAGACTCGCTCAATCAGAGCTGCTTCATCACTTGTGGTTAGTGAGCCTTCTATAAGGACAGCAGGCTCTATAATCAACGCAGCTTGTAGCCTCTGTGACCCGACGACAAGAGCTCCGCTCAATTCGGGATTCTTACCAACTATGTGCTGCTCCATTGATATGGGATTCGTCTTTTCGCCATTGAGAAAGACTACGATGTCGTCGACACGACCTCGCCAACACCATGCATCCGGAACCGTAGGGTGAGGTTCAAAGAGGTCCCGCGTGCGGTATTCCGTCTCAAGTTCAGTTTGTCCTGAGATAGTGAACGCCGCCTGTGTCTCGGCGAGGTCATTGTCACGCCGTATTACCAGCTCGTACATGCCATCGGCGACCCTGTCAAAGGCGGCGCCAACGCAGGGATGAAAGCGAGTGTAGCGCCAGTCAGTAGGTCCCAGCTCTTTGGGTTTAAGTTGCTGAGGAATCCCAACCTCCGACGCCCCCCACTGGCACCGCAGACGAATCTTTGCTGCAACGCGGTCACCGATGACCTGTGGCAGATCACCTCCAATATATACAATCATCTGCAGGTTTCGCGCACAGTAATCGAGCAGTTCATCGTTTTGGGCCAGCTCCGCCACAACTGATGGCACCAGAATTGCCACGTCCGCAGGTGTCTGTTTGAGCGCATCCACAAGTCCTTGTGCAGTCGTGATCGCCACGGCTGCGGGCGCGATGGTGACATTGCCGAATGGAATTGCGTTGAATAAATACTGACTCAAGCCGGCTCCCTAGTGCCGTTAGCGAAGCAGTAGGCAGAAGACTCTAATACTCACATGAAATGGTGGCAACGTCGCTAATACTCGCTTCCCCTGCGCAAACCGGTCTATGGACTCTAATTCCTCGGGTGCCTCACGACTGGCCTGGTTCGTTTGTCGCGCGCCCGTTTCATTTGTCCAAATCAGAGGTTTTGGCATGCCCGTCGATCCAGACGTATGACTAAAGAGGTCAGAATCGTAGCATACGACGGCCGCATTGACTGCAGCTTCCTTTTGTTCGTGACATACATTATGAAAAGCGGATCCAAGCGCCCTTCATCATAGGTTTTATTATAAACAAACAAACGATGATCCTTGGCTAGAATCTCCTCGACACTTGGGATTGTGAGGTGGCGCGGCTTCAGCGTTTCGATGACTGGGAGAGCGCCTGGCGATGGAGAGTTAGGTGTGATCAATGTCTGGCACTCTAAGGAATCAAAGAGCGCTTTGTGTGCCGCTGGGCTATTTCGCGGCGAGGTGAGGAGAATCTGCGACCTAATTAGGATAAGAAAATTGTCATAAAGATGTATACTAACCGAGTGGCCGGCCTTGAGAGAGGCTAATCCAAGCGCAGTAACACGAACATCATTCGGGCCCAAATAGGCCATCACCTGGCGGCCACGGTCCAGCCCAAGTTGCTCAACAAGCCACCACGCCAGACCGTTGACGACATTCGCGAGCTCGGAGTATGTGATGGCCCGGAATCCGGCCTCGTAGGATCCTGGAACAACTGGCCAAAGACCATACACAGAATCCGGTCGCTCACGTGCCAATCGGTCAACAACGTGTGGCAGCAGATCGCCCTGCCAGCGGGCAATACGCGCATGTTCAGTTGCCATGGGTTCGATGCCGGCCTGTGCCCAATTAGACACAACAATAGATTCAATGATGCCTGAGAAAACTGTAGCTAGTTATGGTGGGGTGTTGAGGTGGTGAGGTGAATACTCCACAACTGTGTCAAAGTCATAAATGCCAAGATTTTAAATGAGAGGTCTCCTTGCATTGGGCTTTATGAACTATTTCTCCATTTTTATCCCAAAGCCCCTGCCAAGTTTCTGCGCACGGAATCAATGGATGTATGCTGATTTGGTGACAGCCGGGTCAGATTTTAGTTTACGTTCCTTCCGACAAGGGCATGGGCCGCGATGCCGATTCTCACCTACATGCAATCACGAGATGCACGCCCGTTGAGGAAAGTCCCGGTAAGATTTTAGTCCAGCTCGATTCCTAGAACATGCTTCAAGTATCAAGATGGCAGAGCTTTCTGCAGCGGTAAGTTCATGTGTGGGGACGTAACATGCAATATCGCTGTATCTTGGGACGAACTGATCCGTCAGGCTCCAAAGATCATTTTCTGACCACCTTATCAATACCTAGCATCTCGATTATCAGTTCAAAAAGCACAGTCAAGCGGCATTTATTATCTTATCCGGTCGCACCATGTTGCCGTTTTAATACCGCAATATTTCCGAAGATCGATTGGGGCGTGTAAACCTCCACTTTGATAAAAAGGAAGATAACTAATCAGCCGTATTGGGCTTCCTTCCATATGCTTATGTCACCTGCCGGTTGGGGACCATACCAAATATCGGATGGGCAATAGCCCCATAGTATTCACTGATCAATTAGCCAGGGATCAAATGAAATGTCATCACTGGAGTATTTTCGATTCTATGCTGACGCAAAACATCTAGGTGTTTTATTGGTGGTGTAAAATGGAGATGCGTCCTTGTATCGAGTCTAATTAAGTCATGAGGTACACATTCCGCCCTCTTACACAAAAAGAAAATCCAGAGTAAAACAAAATAAGAATTGAACGCAGCCTCCAAGCAACCATCGAAAATCCGGCAGAACGACGCCAATCCCCGTGAACTTTGGATGGGGATATCAAATTCTAAGCACTTATACACGCAATTGTTCGCAAGAAACAGGTCAACTCTTTGGCGAGTTGTCTCAGGGCGCAGGTCGCTGGTTATCGCTGAGTTCCATCGAATCGCCCGAGAGGTTGATGCCCTTGGGCATGGTGGCACGCGATCTCTTTCTCTGGCCCAAAGCAGCACCGACAGCGTATACAATACACGCGATACCGGCCAAGACGGAATACACAGCAATGAATGCAGTGGACGAACCAGCCAGCTTCAGTCCCAACCCTCCATTAATGATACCAATTATCATAGTAGCTCGTCCGAACCAGATGTGGATGTGGCTGATGGCTCCTCGCTGCTGGTGCTTGACAAAGTACACGTGGTGTAGGTATCCGAGGAAGGGCTGGAGGCCGATAAGGGCGATGATGATCGTACCGAGCTTGGTGTGGGTGTTGTTCCACCACTGCGACATGTTAGCATATTAAACATGAAACCGGATCATCGCCATGAAATAACTTACGTATCCATCATCGCGAGCCGCGACATAACCAATACCAAAACCGGCCCACATCATGAGGAAGGCAATAGTTTGCCAGCCAGCATGAATGAGCCACTTGCCGAGCATGGGCATAAGAACGGATCCAATGGGGTATGCGACAGCGAAAACAATAGTCAGGATGATACCATGGGCCTTGACGAGTCTGTCGGTATTGGCACCACCGCCGCCGCCTGACACAGCACCTCCAGAACCGGTACCACTAGTAGTGGTGGTAGTGGTGGCGGAAGTAAAGGGGTTGCCGGTAGTGGTGAATGTGGCCGCAGAGAAGTCGACACTGAAGCTATCATCGCCGTCATGGAATGAGATGGACTCAGCCGGGTCTGTAGAGGCAAGAGAGCTCCCTTCCTTCCAAGCGGCAATCCATGAGTTGGATCCTGCCAGGTCTAGTGAAGAGCAATCGCCGCACTTAACATTGGCCACCATTTCATTGTTGCTGACTCCAGATCCGCTCAGCAGCTCAAGTCCGCTCCTCTCCGAATACGTTGGCATGTTATAGCCAGGGCTGTCTCTGGGGCTCAGAGTGACATTTCCGGTACCATCCTGATAAATGAGGAAGATTTCGGATCCTGCCATTCTGGAGCCGATTCCAACTCCGACCCATGAGTAAGTTGTGGGAGCCCTGATCTGGAAATAGACATCTCCAGATCCAGAGCTTGCGGCCGCCTGCGGAACACCCCATCGAAAGCAAACGTTGGTAGAAGGGCAGTAGGGCTCGGAGACTGCATATGTGCCGGTGGCGTCTGTATTTCGAGTGTTAGAGATGTTCAGGGGCAATATTCTCGTTCTTTGAAGCATGAGAGCATCACTTACAATACGCCGCGGCGATAGCAAATGTGCCAAATGCCGACTTCATTATTCTTGACTTGGGCGTAGGATCAGGGTCAGAACAAAGTGAAAATTCAACAATTCAAGATGGCTACAGTGACTATCAGGAGCATGGATGAATTATTCGGTGCAGGCAAGAACTGTTTATCTATAGTTAAGGCTGGGATTTCGGATCCAATTCCGGAGTTTCATACATTAGAAATGCGTGGGATACCGACAGCTTGCACTGCCGCATCTCTTTTGGGCAAGATTTCACACAATAAACATTTGCCTAGCTCGTATTTCAAACAACTACAAAAACTTTAGAGGGCATCGCCGATTCCTTGGAGCCCGGGGTTGCAGGGGCTGTGATAGATGACGTTCCCGCTAAACCGCTATGGGACGCTATAGCCCCAACCGAGCATGGATGTCATGACGGGGGGAGATAGGGGATATCAAAACAGATACGACTATTTCGCGTGCTGAATATGGTCGCTATATCTGCAGATGGAGAAATTCATAAGTCGCCGTTCAATTTAAGTATAATATTTTGTTTTTGTTGTTCGACATTTGGCTGCTGGTAACAATCTTCCTGTTCAACCAACACGCCAAGCCCAAAAACAACACTGCCCGCCAAGACTATCCGCCAAGACTTTTTTCGCATTCGTTAATTTCGTAAGTTTTCCCGGCATTTGAAAATCCCACACGGCTATTTGCCAGTCGCCCATCTGCCCTGGCCCTTGCCTAACTTGCTCATAGATCAGATCCCTGGTAGAACGATTCGGAAGAGTCGACTCTACCGAGGCCCCGTCTGCTTCCAAGACTTTGTACGCGCGTCCACAGCCCAACAACCGCCTTGTCCCCCGCCCCTGTGGGTTTTTACCCGAATCCTGGAGCGCCGTTTGCCCAATGAGGGTGATTCAATTTACGCATCTCAGGCCGACAAGGGCGCAGTCGCCAGGCGCAGGGAGATGTAGGGCTCCGGCAACACTTGCCGAGCTAGTTGGGGAGATTAAGCTTAATATCCCTGTTTAAACTTTGGGCCAGGAGCCGCGGATACGTGTCTAGCCCTCTGTGACGCATCTTTCGTGCACCTCGCATAGTCATTATCGAACATGAAAATGCGCCAAGACGACGGTTGAGAAGATTATATTATCATGTGTCAGCAGCACATCTTGTCGTAACAGGAAAGGTCTTCTTCATCCGGGTCCTTGGCACCGGCTGAGTCCGACTGTGGCTGGCGTGGATAGACTTTGAGGTTGGCGTCTTGGTATCTGGGTCGTCTGTCAAGCGACTTGCCTTGTAGAATGACAACATAGAAAACAGAAATTTCTTAGGCATTATCTTGTGAGAGATGTCATAAAACAAATCAAGATTCCATTCGCCATGATAGAGCAACTACTTGAGGGGAAAGGTAACATCCTCGGCTTCGACCTCCTTATTGTATTATTCGCGCAGGATTCTAACACAGTTATTCTTAAGGGTTCTCGCTGTCATAAGAAATGCATTTTAAGAATGCACACATAACTTGAACTTTGTCGTCTTTCTTTTTTTCGCCGGCGGTGAATTAAATGTCAAGGCCAAGAATGATTAATTTGGTGGGTATGGATTAAGATTTGAGGATTGCATTATGACGTCGTTTGGAGAAAGCATATCACGTGCTCTGCCACACAGGTCTTCCCCTCAGTGGCCATTGCACAGCTCATCCCAAATGAAGCCCGGCTTTGTTGTTTCCCGAGGAGTAGTGGGATGAGAGAACTCTGGCTTGCGCCCGGGGGCGGAGGAGGGCGGATCTAAGGACGGCCCGGGCCAGGCACTAGCAATATTGCGATGTGGCGTTTGTTGCTACACTACAGAGAGTGACTGAGAATTGTGTGGAGGATTTGCCCCTCCAGAATTTTAGAAGGAGTTCAACTGATTTCCTCTCTCCGTGTATAGAAAATGTCAACTTGATGGAGGTCTAAGATGGGCAAGGTTGAGCCTACATGTTGATACGAAGTACGCGTAAAAAGGATATTCCGCTCCGGGCAAAGTCAGTCACTGAGTGATAAGAGCAACAAACCAGCATCTCTTGCAGGCAGGAAACAACTTGAAACTGGCCGAGGTGCACATTGGCTCATGATTTGAATTTTCATTTCACAAGGGAATTAATTTTAGGTGATGAAATGTAAACTTTGCTAGTTCCAAGTCACATTTGGGCTTTCGGGTAAAATAGGAACATGGACTCTGTAATGGACGAATACGACCGTATCCCATGCGGCCAATCCACACACTTTTTCATCGTCTAATGGGTATATTCAGGTGGATCAACGTGATTCTATTCAATATGAGACTGTGTTGATCATTTCTTGTGTTTTAAGTGACTGCGAAATGACAAGCCATCCTCAAGATCTAGCCTACCCTAGAGGTTCTGTTTCAGGCTCGGGCTCGGATTATATGATTTTCCATTCATGACGCAAATACGTCTTCCTCAATGATGATGAACAAGCTAGTCCCATTGCTAGGGCTGAATACAACGGAGTAGACTAACCTTTCCTTTTGGCAAATCTAAGCCCCTTCCCATGAGCGAGCTGGATCGTTTCAAAGTCGGCTCAGCCTTCAAGGTGGAGCCAGCTCATCTGCCTCTTTGTCATTTGTCTTGATTGGAGCCACAGTGTCATTTGCCCCACATGGATTCACATTTCAGCTTTGTAGCGTGTCCGTATTAAAGCCGGCACGTAACTCTACCACCCGTAGAAGCCAGGCTCGTCACTAGAAAGATTTGCTAAGAGAATTATAGTTCTAAATTGAGCTGAGGCAAAAGTGCACATGCTAATGAACCATTTCAAGCTTCCTCTATAACTTTTCGAATGCAGGTCATTAAGAAATTACTTTTCGTTCTCGTGACACGGCCTTTGGGCACTGGTGTTTAGCTCTGGGCGCTAATCTCTGGTGCTCAGGCTCGACGCAGCTCAGCCGCGCTTTCGACGCTATTTTAGAGGGCAGTTGAATCGAGGCCCGTCCAATGGCCAATGCCCACGGAAATAAAGAGCAGGACCACCTAGATCCTTCTGATCCTACCTGTGGCTGGTGCTGCAGTAGCCAGGTTTCACATCTTCAAAGGTTCCGTCTCTGCTGATTTCCCACGTCTTGCTGTTCCGAATAACCGATAGACATCACTCCAGAGGAACAACTGCCGGAACTCGGCAGAAAAGTGGGCTCTGTCCGGAGATTCTCATAGCTTGCCTTGACCATGCTCGACTCATTCAAACTGTTTCTGATTGGCTTGAGCCCAACAAGTCCCGTCTGAGCGATGGCATCGCCATCGTCTATGCGTTGATGGGCGAGCGGACATGTCGCAAGTTTCCATTCCACAAGCGTGGTTTCTATACACAATTAGGGTCTAGATTTAATTTTAAACCTGCTCTGATTCAACTATATAATGCCTGTACCGTCCAGTATGAGATTCAGATTCTACTCTTCATCAAGCACTCAGTTACATCACAATCATCTACACATCAAAACATCAGACCCTCAAGCTCAGACTTGTCCCTCAAAGTTCACACACAAACATCTCTTTGAAATAATCAACAATCATCCAAAATGCGTTATCAACTCATCGCCGCTGTTGCCGCTCTCCTTACTGTCACGGAGGCAGCCGTTCTCCCCCAGTCCAACAATGGGGTCACTTTTTCTCTCAAGGCCCGTGACTCAGTCAACGACTGCGGCGACTCTACCTTCATCAACCAGAGTACTGGTGGCTCTCCTCTGGTGTCTGATTGCCAGCAGATTGCCACAAACATCGCCGGTGGTGGCACTTGGACTGTCGGCGCTGGTGGCGAGCAACACCAGCTGGTCCAGTACGGCTCTTGCGCCTTTGGCGTCCAAGGACAGGGAGATATGA
This sequence comes from Calonectria naviculata, assembly GCA_003031705.1. Classification (NCBI taxonomy): domain Eukaryota; kingdom Fungi; phylum Ascomycota; class Sordariomycetes; order Hypocreales; family Nectriaceae; genus Calonectria; species Calonectria naviculata. The sequence continues at coordinate 168,248 of NAGG01000058.1, forward strand.
ATGCAGCCCACATCGGCAACCAAGACATTATTGATGTGATCAACGAATCTATCGCGCGGTTTCAGTGGAATGGGTTGGTGGGTGCCAAGGGCACAATGGGTTGCCAGAGCCTGGAGGGCTTGGTCAACGGGGCTGAGATGACTTGGGGTATTTACCACACTTAGAAAGTTGGTGATCGATTGCATTGTATATTATGTTTATAATTTCTCTCTAAATATTATATTGTTTTTCTCAATTTTGTGTGTTAATGTATTGTGAAAGATGAAGCATCGACGAGAACCAAAATCCAGGTGTGATGATGCAGACCACCTTTGCTAGAAACTGGATCTTGATGACTATCAGGAACTGATCCAACACCCAGTTATGGTTCTCACGTGATAGCGTTTCTACGAAGGGCAAATTGTAGATGGGTGGAGATGGTAGAGTTGACCGACATGAAAGGTCGCTTAGTTAGTAATGGCAACAATATGTCAGATGTTCAGCCTGCTTTTTGTGAACTCATGACAAAGTAGATGACGCCCTGCCTTTCAAGAATACAATAGAATATGGGCATTCGTCACCGCCGTTGCCCCTGAGATCAACGGTGGACATGAAAATCGTAAGCGACCAGAAATTTGGGAGAAAAGAAAATAAAAGAGGGGCGAGCTGCTAATATTGAACACTGCAGATGCTAGCGCCCGCTACTAGTTTGCAAAACACGCGGGAACTTTGGTCCCATTGGCCGAAAACTGGGGTTGCTTTGAAGACAAGGTACCGAATGTGGTTGGCTCTGTTGCTAAGATCAATAGTGCACGACACTCAGTCAATAGCGCCACAGCCTAGAACAGTCGTGGACTTGGCTAAGCAGCCGCCCTCTCCCGAGCCTTGTATAAGAGGCCGCGTTATTTCCCTTTGGCGTTATGGGATACCACATTAACCGTCTGTCTGTCATTCCACCATGCACATCACATACCTAGTTGTCGCCTCGATTGCTGGCCTTGCCGCTGGCGCCGGCATGTCGGTGCAAGCCGGTTGCGCAACCCAAATGGGCACCAAGTCTCTGAAGACGGTCCCCACCATCTCTTCGTCAACCACGATAACATACACGACGATCTACACGACCAAGACTGCTGGCAAAACCGTCACTGTAACAGCCAAGCCTGTCACCCGAACCTCGACTCGCACAACTACCCGCAGTACCACCACTACCGCAGCCCCCAAAACAAGCACCTCCAGTATCAAAACAACGAAGCGGGTAACTTCGACCACTACGCTTGTGCCCGCCACCGTTTTTGTAACTGCGACTTCCACCAACTCCGTCACATCCACCACCACCACCATCACAACGGCTGCCGGTTTTGTGCCGATCCAGGACACTCTCGGTGGTGCTTCCATGGTCGGCAACATCAAACGCGACCTTGAGGAGCGCGCGACATCCTCTTACCCCCAGAAGGTCTCATGCTTCGCCTCGACTTTCCTCCCAGCCACCGTCACTGTGACCAAGGCCCCAACGAAAACAGCTAGCGGCTCGACCAAGACCGTCACGACGGTCAAGACGGTGAAGAAGGTCAGCACCAAAGTCCCCGCCGCCGTTACCGTCAAGAAAACCTCAACCATCACATCCACTGTCAAGAAGACAGTCACACCCAACCCCGTCACCGTTTCTACTACCGCCACGGTGGCGAATACTGCGAACCCTGCTGTGGTTACAGTCTACGATGCATGCGCCGACAACAACTTTGCCGACTCTAACCCCATTGACGGCTATTTCACTGGCGTTCAGAGTATGTCGGGTACTACTGAAGAAACACACACCGTTGACAACGCCTATGAGTGCTGCGCGCTCTGCTTTTCCATGGATAACTGTGGAGCCAGCTACATCTCGGGAACGACCTGCCATATCATCACCTTGTCGGCGGGATCGAGCTGCTCCGCTAGTTCGCATTGCCAAGGCTATGTCTACCAAGGCACCAGCCAATCGCAAACCTATACTCTTATGAACGGCCCTGCTATCTGGTGGGAAACCTATGCCAATTAAGTGATGATTTGGATTGGGCCATGGTCCCACACCCATACTGAGAGAGTAGTCTAAGATTTGCTCTTGTTCGGAGATGGGCATGTTAAATGAAATAATAAACATCATTGAACCTATTTTACTCATCATATGCCCAAGTGCTCCCTGTATGTGCGGTAGAGCAACATCCAAGTTTTTATTTGCAAGCTGAGTCTCCTTATGGGGCTTGGCCCTACTTATTCCTGACTCCCAATACGCGTAGTGCCCTAGGGTCTCGGTGATTTCAAGACGTTGCTCGCTCTCGTATTTTGAAGCGGAGTTCTCTTCTGACTAGCGAATGTGCAGGACAGTGATTGGTGCAGGCGAATCAAGGTACGCAGGCTCCTAAATGGCTCGGGCGACCCCGCAGTCTGAAGGCAGCAAGAGTCCTCAACCATCAGATTCCACCACCTCGCTCCCCTTTTGTTCCATCGTAGCTTTCCCCGAGTGTTAAGAAAAATTCATGGATTGCATCAACTCACCTGGAGAAATTCGCAAGGGCATCCTTTGCAGGGCTTTGGCAAACATCCTGTCCACCGCTGTCGCCGAGTTGACATACGCTCAGATTCTTGACGGATTGCTGACCGAAGAATCTCTACTAGATAGCTACTCTCCGCTGGCAGGCCATCCTGTCTTGGCAATGAACCATAGAGAACTTTGCGATGGATCTCTTGATAAGGCGCGCCAATTCAAGCCCAATTTGATTCGCCTGACCTACGATTCCCAGATTCGGCGCGAATACAAATCCGTGTCGCCTCTGGTAGCGGAACGCTAAAAACCAAGTATAGCTCCTTCAAGCATTCTCTCACACCTCTCTTGGTTCCAAAGAATTTAAACTTAGAACTTGTTGTGGTTGCATGCCATCAAAATGGTGCCCTTTTTTACGAGTTAGATGACGGCGTTCATAAACACAGTCTGTATCAGACTTGGCTGGAGAATGAACTCCTTGAACACCCCAACGGGAGAAATTCCAGCAATTTGACCTATCCACCATGTGCATTCTTTCACCGATCATATATTTACCCTGAGCAATATCCTCGAGGCATGGCCGATGTTGCGGGATATTGGGCTAAGGGCAAGATTTTCGGCGGTGTCGTAGTATTTGACCGTGGAGAGAGCGAAAAAGAGGTGAATCTTCCTAAAGTATTGTTTTAGTGCAAGGATATGTGTATTCACGGAAGTTTGGCGCGGGGGCCACGCACGCTTTATCCACCTGCCGCCGAGCAATTTGACGCACTCATTGAATTCCTTCTAGCACATTCCCCAAAAGACATGCAGTTCCCCTTGCCTATACATGTGACTGCATTGAATCGTCCTCGGTGGCACCCTTGGCACGCGCTTGCTCAGTATCACATCTTCCGCGACAAGTTTGAGCGGAAACTCGACCCTGAGCCTCCCAACATCCATCCTCAACGATTTCCGGTCGATTGGCCTGAAGCAAACCACCATAATACTATTTTGCTACAATCTGTGGCGAGAGACCATGGTCAGGAAGTCGATGAAGAGGCGATGGAGGCTGCACATGTTAGGCTGGCGGAGGTGACACCTTCATCTCCTCACTGGGACTCCCGTCGTGTCGAAAATCAGTATCCAAATAGGAAATGAAAGTGGATTTGGATGATCGGTCTTATTGCTAGCTGTGGCGAATACCTAAAATCGAGGTGCTTTTTGAGTTTTATGATTCTCCTTTACTCCCTGGCGACTGCATCTCCGACTTGCTATACATCTTCATGCACCAGGTTCTTAGGACAGTTGCTGGTAGTCCAGGCGGGACTCCGTGAAGAATTGCGTCTTTAACATGCCAGTTGATTCGATCGGTTCTTCTATTAAGAAGCGAAATTGACTTTCCGGCTTTGCCGCTTCTGGGACATTTCAAGCATGTATAATTTTATGCTTCGGGTTGAGCCCCGCATCGTTAGAGCGGCGTTGCTCAACGGACGGTTTGCCATTATTTAATGTAGAGCCAATATAGCTAGAAGTGGAAGCATTTGTTTTAGGTGGGGGTATACATTTACCCATGGCCCGGAAAAATTTCTCCAGGATGTTTTAAGACACGCAACTAAGAATGAGAGCAATCGTCCGATTCTTGTTGTGTCCCTCTGGCTGCGTTCGGGCTTGTGGGCCCTCGGCTCCCCAGAAGCAACACAGCCTCATTGTCTCCCAGTAGAGATGATGCATGATTAATACCCTCTTATCATATTATCGATGAGATTCTTAGTCTGGTTTGCTTTTGCGTCACAGAAATTGAGGCCGCCAAAGGAATTTGACCGCCTTATCAGCTGGTGCATCAACGCAACCACGCCGCAACAGACCGAGACCCTATCTGATCTAGAGTCGTCATAGATGATTCTGCAAGGTTTGACTTTTCGGATTCAGCCGACCGCGGTCGGTCCGCGATCCGATTTGGCCGTGTTGCTGGGGCTTTGACATGGGCGGTATAACATGGGGGCAATGCAGCTTTCTGAAACGGCTCGCTTGTCGGCTGCAGCTCCGAGGAGAGGGCAGCATGGCCCAATTTTCTAACTTTGTTCCTGAATATCTGCGGCATACGCTGGCTGCATTGACACATACGATAAATAATAAATTTGTAAGGCGGTGGCCGGCCGTGAGTGGGATGATGAACCGACACCAATCACAACAAATGCCGCCCTGCACAGGCCAAGGGGCACAGATGGTAGCACGCTCTGCGCGTCTCTCAGCAACTACACTAGGCCAGGGATCGATGGTAACATCAAATCGATCAGAGGGAGTTATTCTTCATGGTAGGTAGAGAGAGTTTGTTCAATGGAGTCGGTATCAATAGAGCAATTGAAGGTCCAGTGAGCATGAGTCGCGAAATAACCGACCTCGCTCTTGTGGCACAGAGCATCTACGAATACGTGCTCTGTATGATCATCATGGCGCCAGTATTTGAGGATAAGGTGGAATTTAAACTATAGGCATAAATTCTTCATCCCAAGTCTGTCATCCCTGGTTGTTGGTCCGGCAATCAATCAGTCGATCTGCTGTTGGTCTCCACACCTCTCCCACTCGGGATGCCATCGGCTTGGCTTACCAATGACACTGGCACTAGCTAGACTGGGCGCTGCGGTAGATCTTCATCCCTCTGCACACGCGTACACCTTCTCTATCCGCGGACGGCCGAGATGAAGGCCCACCTCGCAATCGCATTTGCAGAGCTTAAGACCGAGCGGACGAAATCCCAAGGCTGGTCGAGAGGCCTTCAGCTGCACGGGCCCGTGTGCCCATGTTTATTCAAGACGACCAAGCACCGGTTAGGGCAACTCCCAGGCCTTTGTTGCATGCGCATTCCATGTACAAGTGAAACCTTCCATATTGGATAATGGCCCTGGACAGTGTAGGTATCCTCTTTGTACGTACTTTTTGTGTAACACAGTAGATGGAAATACTATATAATTGATCTATCCCATCAATGTCAGACACACGGCCACACACAGTGTCGTTGTCAAGTACATTAAGGACCGGACATCCTCCATATTCAGCAACCGGCATCTGAACACAATGTTGCACAACATCTTCATCGCCGGCCTTCTGGCCAGCCCCGTCCTTGGCTATGACCAGGTCCTCGGCTTCAACAACAAGGTCGAATACGAGACCCGAAGCTTGGACGAGATTTACGAGGCTGCTAAGAAGGAAGGAAACACTGTCACCCTCTGGCATGGAGGTGATGAGAAGAACTCGCGGGATCAGATGAAGGTGGATTTTGAAAAGCGATTTCCCGGCCTTACTCTCAACGTCACTGTCGATCTGTCCAAGTACCATGACGCCCGCATTGACCAACAACTGGCTGCTGGAAATGTCTACGTCGACAGTGTCATCCTTCAGACCCTGCACGACTATCCTCGATGGGCACAGGAGGGTGCCCTATTGAACTATGCCCCTGTGGGCTTTGAGGAAATCGACCATGCCTTCAAGGATGACACTGGTGCTTGGTACGGCGTGTACATTCTGTCATGGTCCAATGCCTGGAACACCAAGAAGGTGACGGGTAAGGAGCCTGTTGAGTACGAAGACTGGCTCCTGCCCGAGTTCAAGAACAAGCTTGTGCTCACCTACCCCAACGATGATGACGCCGTTCTCTTTGCGTTTTACCTCATGTGAGTCTGCACACCATAAAACAGTTATGGCATAATACTGACCCAAATAGCATCCAACAATACGGCGAGACCTGGTTTGATTCCCTTCTTGAGCAGAAGCCCCGCTGGGTTCGAGGCTCCCGAACCCCCTTCACTCTGATTTCTCAGAGCAACACAACCTATGCTGGCTACTTTGGCGCTTCCGGAGGATGGGGCACTCGTGGTGACATCAAGTACTCGAAGCCCACAAAGGGCAAGTATGTGACCTGGCCTCAGTCCGCTGCTATTCTTAAGGACGCTCCCCACCCCGAAGGAGCCAAGCTTCTCCACAACTGGATTCTTAGCGAGGAATACCAAAGCTCCGGCATCTGGTCCGTTCGACATGATATTCCTGCTCCTTCGGGAGTCCCATCCATCTGGAACGAGACTGCCACGAACCCTGCAGAGTTTGCCCGCTTTATGGCCGACCGCGTGAATGTTGAGCGTCTTAAGCTCTACTTTGAGTCCAAGATTGGTACTGCTCAGGGTCTGAGCCCTCTTGATGATGATATTTAGAGAGTACGATGGAGAATAGAGGGCGCCATTTAGGACGACCTTACATTCCAAAAGAATATTTGTTTGCTGTATATATTTACTTCAAGGGCAACTTGGTATTTTTCCTGTCGTTCAATTGCCTATCAATCTTGCTAAACGAATATTATTATGATCAAATGGTCTAAATTAAGCCAGTACTTTTTTCTCTCGAGCTTCATTCATCAGTAGAAGTGTCCTAACTTGGTTTCATTCAGCCAAGCTGACAGTCTTTGTTGAGTGGCGGCAGGCTTTCAAGAAAGAAGTCATGGTGTTATTAGAACCAAACCGTGGCAATCGCCATCTATAGCGCCTGTTCACTCAGATCGGTGCCAAGGTTATAAAATTTCTTGAGCCGCATCATTTTGGTCCTTTTAAATAGCGACCGGCATGTTTGTGTGGAGTTCTGATTGAAGACATACGTCGACCAGCGTCGGTCGTGGCTTCTAACCTTCGGAAATGCAAGCGTGTTCTACTTCGCCAATTCCAATATTCAAGCTTGTGTCCGAGGGCATATTTTGCGGCGTTATCATCGAAGTGACTCCCCAAAAGAAGGCGAGAGGGTATGTGTGTTATGTATTGCTCAGGCTTAGTGGAATTTACATGTAACAGCATGCATGCAACCAGCGTGAAGGATTCAAAGTCAATATTGCAGATCTTGACTCTATTAAAACCCCAGGTCTGTACCAATCATGTGCATGACACGTTCCCCACGGATCCAAATGCAATCCTCAACCTTGATTTTGGGGCTGCTTTGGTTGGCCGTAGATCCCTGTTCGTGACCCTGGTAAAGGCTGACTGCACCCAAAGTCAGAACCCTGGTGCAGCCAACTTGTCGTCGATCACGGATCATGTTCCGAAGCAAATCATCGTATTCTGTTTTCTTGGCGCTAATGTGGCTTGGTGGACTGCAGCCGTGGCAACGTCGTAGAAATGTTGGACGACTGCAGGAAATAATGTGTTGCACACCATTAGCCATCACTGCTTAAGAAATAAAAATTGCAATTTTATATAAATTGATGGCCTAAATAATGAGCTATGGTTCAAGATTTTGAACAAAAGATATCTAATTTTTCAAGGGGAAGTGTGCAACAGAATGGCTTGGGGTTGTGACTACTACGCATTGCCAGTTTCGGCCCTTTATCCTCTCCCCTTGAGACTCACTCGAATTATAGCTTCTGACAACCTAATTCTTGATAAACAATTTGATCACTTTAATCAAACTGCGTGATTGAAGTAAGGTGACGACGTACCTTGCAGTCATAATGACAAGTGGCATGGACAACCAAGTGTGCTGGTCAGCCATGCCATTACTCAGAATTTGCATCAGGTCCAAAGCAGTGTTTCCACTGGATTTTCTGTGGCCAGTCTAGTCATCTAGCTAGGGTAACCATCTTTGCTACGTTGACTTTGTGTATTTGGAGATAGTTACATCGCACAACCACTTCCAAGTCCTGAAGACTGGCGCTCCTCGGCGCAACATTTCACGTTCATGAGTAACAGTTCAACAATCGTTCAATCAGACACGAAATTTCTACAAGTATCATGGCACATCTTAATTCATCATTTTGAGAAGAGTGAGGGCGTTATTGTGTGAATTTTGCTAGTAGCTGGTATCTTAGCCAATCCGAGGGGTAAAACAGTATTTTGATATCGTTATTTCGCCGCGAACCGCGACGGCATTTTAACAATAGTCGTCAGGGCATTTTCTTCTGCTCAAACATTACCGCGTGATATTATTAATTTGATTAATCATGCTTCTTAACGCCGTTGACCTTGGGCTTCTCTCCTTCCTGGGCCGCGGGTGCGGTGTATTTATATCTCTCCTCGAGGTCCTGTTTCAGTGATTAATAACGAGTTCACACATCTGAACAGAATTGGCAATAACATACCCAGTACTTGTTGAAGCCTACACCACGGCAAACATCCTCTTTAGATAGGATCATGGGTGGCGGGCCGACCGTCATGCTTGCCTTGAGAGCTTCTAGCGCGTCCCGGATGCTCTTGAGTTGAGCGGCAACCAATGTGAAGGGATAGGCTACGAAGCTGAAGCCAATATCGGCCAACTCTGTAGCCGAAAGATTCTGGGTCAAACCTCCCTCAATAACTAGATTCAATGTTAGCCTAATGCAAGGTGATGGCGTCCAAAGCTATTCTTACTGTTAACCAACAAAGGCATCTGCAGTTCTTCACAGCATCGCTTCATGGCCTCACGATCTGGGACAGCCTCAACGAAGACGCCATCGGCACCAAGGGCCATGAATTCCTTGGCGCGGTACATGGCCTCCTCCCATCCGATCACAAGGGCGTCGGTGCGGGCAAGAATGAAGACATCGATACCCTCGTCTCGGGCATCGCATGCCGCCTTGATGCGCGCAAACGCTTCCTCGCGGGAGACGACTGACTTGCCCTTGGTGTGACCGCAGCCTATTGGAAAGCATTAGCAAAAGTAGAACTGGGGCCAAAAAGGCAAACCTACGCTTCGGCCAAGTTTGGTCCTCAATCATGACACCAGCAGCGCCGGCATGTGCAAAGCATTCCACCGTTCTCTTGACATTCAAAGGGCTTCCGTAACCGGTGTCACCATCGACAATGATGGGAATTGAGACCTGGCGCACGCTCTCCTGGATCCTATCGCACATTTCCTGCATGGCAATGTAGCCGGTGTCGGGCAGGCCGTAGCTGCTCGCGACGGAGTAGCCAGAGAGGAAGAAGGCGGGGAATCCAGCCTCCTCCACAAGTCTCGATGATAGACCATCGTAGGCGCAGGGAAGCGGCACAATCTTGGTCTTGTCGTGGAACGCCTCCAACGTCATAGATCGTAGTCGCGAAGCCTGTGCGCTGGGGAAGCGGCCCCGGACGTTGGGGTAGGTGACGGTCTGTGTCTGGGCGTCATGTCCTTGGCGTTCGACCTGGATCTGCTTTCCGGTCTCGTAGGTGAAGGGGAAGGGCGCTGGGTCAGACATGGCGGGCTGTGAGGGTAGAGGTGAAGCAGTTGGAGATGTGATGTCAATCGGACGACATATCGCTTATCTTCCATTTATACGTCCCACCGCCCATCCCCCAAGTGTGGCCGGAGTTACCCGCGCCAGGACGCTGTGCTGACATGTGGCTGGTCCCAGTGAAAATTGGCTCCCACGTTGGCAGCTTCCCGACCTGGTTACACTTAAAAGCAGTGGCCATGACATTCGCTGCAGGACACCCATGACCATGCGACCGAGACCGGAGATGACAGCGGACAACCTGACATTTCGTAATACCGCCATTGGTTCTGTCAGAGCATTACGGCAACTTGGTCGCGGCTTACTCCACCGAGAGCGCGGCGTGGACCGAGACCCTGAGAACACAGGCCCAATTGCCAAGGGAGGATTTGCGCTAACGATGCTTGGCAAGGGACTGTATCAGCCCTGTCAAGATAGAAGTAATTTCGACACGTGGCCCATGCTGAGCACTAGGGGAGTCCAGATTGCTCACAATACGAGAAAACAGGCTCTTACGAGATCCACCGTGGTCTTGATCCAGTGGCAGGTGCTTGGAGTTGGGGTGACAGCGGTGAATCCTATAGAAATGGCATGACTAGTGGGTAGCAACAGTAGCTTCAAAAAGACATCTGGATCTATCTCCAACATTCAACAAGGCCGCTTTTCCGGCTACTGTGCTAGTATTGCATGGTCCCTAGTTCAATTAGCCCATCAATCCATTGCTGCAAACCCCAGAAAGTTCGTCCCCAGCGCTAACTGTGACACTTTTTTCTTTCCTGGCCTGGTTTGCTTAGGCACTGTTGGCCCGGGCTTTGAACTAGCCCACGCGATCCTACTGTGATTTACCGTGATTGGTGGAGTCGAGACGGCATCCACCCCATTGACAAATTTCGTGGGCTTTTACATAACCCGTTAGTAGCTCCACAATCAAGACAGCCAAGGCGGGCGTTGGGACGCCAGCATTACGACGCGCCGAATCGCCGGATATCATTTCCCGCACACTAGATCACACTATCTTCCAATAAGTATCGCCGCAGAGTGGATATCGCTCTGAGACGAGACGCCCGACGTAAATAGTTGGAACTGTATTGATTCATGCGCAATGTTAAATTCTCTCAGTTGGATGATTGCGCTCACTCAGTCCCTTTTGTACTCATTCATTTTGCCCCGTTTGTGCTAAGGACCGAATTTTCTCGCTAGCACATGTCGATGCGCGTTGGACTTGCTCGAAAGGTGCTGCCGAGTGAGTGTATTGTCGATCACAAACTCGCTAATATGCTAACCCTAGTAATGATGCTATGCTTCTGATTGAAGAATTGAACTCTAAAGAAATCCAACGAGAACACACACCCCACCGAATATATGATGCATCAGACCCAAGTTGTGTATCTTTCCCATGAAAGAGTGCCAATGATGAAAATGCAGTGATAATGTCAAATATAAACTTTAATGCAAGACCATTTTCCAATGAGCCGGTAGCCATGCTGCCTGTCCAATCTACCAAGTGTCCGAATCGCGCCATACTGAACCATATCATGTCCCCACAATCTTCAAACTCAGCATGCGATGTTGTTACAGGCCGCTGGTCTAGGGGCAGCAACTGCCTTCACTTGTCCGGTTATTCCTAATGTGAGGGCTGCAACCGAAAATATTTCGTCATATGCCGGATAAATGATACAGCAGTGTACATTGTCGAAACTGTTTACATCATCTTGCCGCGCACCAACATTATCTCGTATGTCTGCTAGTACGCCCAAAGCTTGTGGTGTAGCTGATTGGACTGTGTTGATTGCACCAAGGTAGGTCGCGCCGTTTGCTCCATCGTTTGGGTTGCAGAGGTCTTTCAGAGGTGCCAGCTGATTGAGCTCATCATTTTCGAAATTCATGGCATCCTGGAGCTTAAAGTCCGCCATGTCGACAAGTTGGTTATCGATGAAGGTGTTGATCATTGTGATGTCGTCAATAATGGTGTTGATTTCCAAAGTGGCGTCCTCGGCAGTGGCGCACTGAGAAGCCTGTCGTCTGCTGATGGTGGAGTCGCATGGCATACACGCTGCTGTGGAGAGCAAAGAAATGACTCCGATTTGAAGCTTCATTTTTGATTTAGTAATAGAGAGGAAAGAAAAAATTAGAAGTTGATTTAGATGCTCCTGATTAGAAAAGGTTTGCAGCATGGTCAATAGCTCTTTATATTTTATAGGGACAGCTGCATTCTCGATCACTGTGCTGGTGTTATGATTAGGATAGTATGTAGTGATGCTATTTTTATCCAAATAACTACTAATTGTGAAGAGATCAAGTGCTGCAGGTCGTCTCACTCTGAATTCCTCCAGAATCTCACCACACAGCCCTGGTCAATTATATTATTACTAGCCAATCAGCTGCAATAAATATCAAGCCAAGACACGGCCATGAGTGGACCAAGTCAATGTTAGTACATGTATTGAACTACGAACCCAGCAAGCCGATGACATTGCGTGGTATTTCTGGCCGTGCCAATGAGCATACATTTTGCTGGAGTCGCTTAACACTGAACTTTGCTAACAAAGGCTCGACTGTGTTAGGAATTCTTTGCAAAATGAAATGTCAGACCGAAATCAATTATTGGCATTGATTCAATTCTCACGCTAAACAAGCCATTTTTGAACAATGCACAGCTTGTAATTTGAAACCCATTTGTTCTCACCAAGACACTATCAAATTGCATGTACTAAGTCCAAGTATCGATATGTTCAAGGCCACGCGCTGAAATGAGCCATTCTATTCTCTAAACACTGTGGAACAATGTGAGTACATAACAAAAATAATTTTTCTTGGGGGTTAGACCTGGCCCTAACGCAACGTGCCGATGGGAGTTCAATCTACGCCTAGGCAGCTATTGTCTGCCGAGACGGAACACCAATTTTCGTCCAGAGGGTCATGCACATGGCTGAAGCTATCGGAATTTGTGAACCCGAGGAAGTAGGGTGCTAGACTTCCACCATTGGCTGCTGGCAAAATACACTCTCTCGTCTTACCGCATTTCTTCTACTTTTATCCATCGGCGATATCCATTTGGGGTATCAACGCCAATCCTTCTACTACCACCAGATATGCAACGCGACGTAAGCTTACTGGACCTGGAAATATCTTATGGTCGAGCCGTCTCTAATATTATACACTTGAGCATTGCTGAGCCTGGTTTCAATCAACAACTTGGCGCCAAATGCCACCTTTTGGGCCAGGTACTAGGGCTGAAAAATCCCTGACATGAATTCTCAAATTATTTGTTGGCGGTCCGAGACGCTAAACCAACTGCACCAATCTGCATATGTATGACCCATAGCGACAATATGTGATATAAATACTGTTGGAAGTATGAAACTCTACATGGTAAAAAGCCCGCGCCATATTTTCAATGTCGATGTAGGCTGGAAACGGCTTTCCGGCGTGCTTGACCAAATGGAGAATCAATCCTCCGGAGCCCGCGGAACGCCTACGGAGGCGATCGCTGTCCGAAGACCTGAGACTCCATGACCATGTAAAACTTTCATTTTTGGAACCCTTGTGATCTCCAAAGGCCCCCACTGCACCGTGAGTAGCCCAGCTATTTACGCATCTCGTGTCTTGCGCTGCCAGGTTAGTCGCCGAAACATCCGACGAACCGAAGGGTCCGAAAATCCCTGCCTCATTCAACATATTCTCCCGTAGCATAAACCACCAACCTTGTCACCGACAGGAAAGTTTCCCCGGCCGCGATTCTGATTGTCAGGTCAGCTTGCAGGATCATAGGTTACTAGAACTCGGCCATTTTCCAGGTTGAGCACATTGCAAGTCCCATGACCAAATGATGTGGACTGCGCAATGAATTTAAACCGGTGTTTAACTTGGACTTCCATAAGCCACACTAACGTTCCTGGCTTTCCTTGATTATCTTGATACCCCAACTGCTGAGATCATTCCCTTGCTCTGATCTAGTGGTAGTTGTAATATATATTTGCGTACATACTGCTGTAATCTACTCCCATTTAGTACAAGTGCTGGAGCATGACTACTACAAGACATGGGAATAAAGGAAGAAGGCCAAACTTTAGTTACGTACGTCAATAGAACCTACATTTATCGTACAATAATTATTTTACACCTAATATTACATTTACATCCAAATCTACTTATATATAATCAAACACAAATCTATCATGCGCAGGTTGTAGTTTTTCTTCTGCCCCAGTACTTGAGCTTCCCAGCCGATGTGGATGACCGCCGTAAAACCAGCCAGGACAAGGACGTTCCATTGGAAAGCGCACTCAAAACCCGCCGGGTGCAGTCAGTTGTCTCGGCGCTAAATCGGACATTTTATTGTGTGACGTAAATGATCTACGGACCCGGTTTGTGTTGGTTCAACGATGTTGCAAAAAGCCTTGCTTTCTCACATGACGCAGCCTCAACAAACCGCATTCTCAAACTTGAATCATTTGACCATCAACTAACCCTAGTTATTGACAGGACATCATCACTCACGACGACGTCATTTCAGACAAATTCAAACTCGAGGAAGACGGCCCCGCTCTGTATACTGCAAATATTCGCAGATACGTGAGGAATATTGATGTCATCGACAATTATGAAGAGGAGGGTGGAGGTGTTACAGTCTACGATATTCAAGAGCAATTTCGCCTCAAATGGCTTAAAAAAGGAAATAAGCCTAGCAAGAGATATATGGAGGGATATCTTCCAAGCGAGTGCCCCTCGTTCTTTCTACATCCAACCCCACATGCACTGACTGTTTTTGGCAGAATACTTGAAGGCTGTTAATATGAAGCTTCAGGAGAAGGGTGCTTCTAGCGACACTATTAAGGAGTTTAAGATGGATGCTGCTGAATCTATGAAGAAGATTCTTGACAATTATGAAAAGTACGACGTCTTGATGACTGAAAGCATGAACTTCGATGGGATGTTTATTTTTGTTGGTTTCCGCGAGGACGGTGTTACACCTTATGCCATTCTTTGGAAACATGGCCTCGAAGAAAGGAAAGACTAAACGAGAACGGCCATATGTTCATCAACATCAGATATATAATTATAACTTAAATTTAACTTTCAAACACTCACCTATGTTGTTGATTTCCGACCGCAAATACAAACGTGGCATTTCCCCTCTGTCATTACTCCCTTCTTTTCATTGAAAAGGTAACAGTGTACTTTTCTATGTTGCTACATGTCTTCATTGCGACTAACCGAAAATATAGCATCTTGTTCATTCTAAACCTGAGTCATGGTTTTTTTTTTGTTATGATGATAGGGGCCTTTCCACAATAACAAACGGTAACTGGGCTATACGACTAGTTCTACCAAGGGCCACGATGGATTTATTCCTCATGTTATTAGCACCCTGAGTCATCTTGACGTACCCAGCCCATACATCGAGTGTGCTCCTATCGAGACTAGGAGCTTCACAACAGTTAGTCAAGAGGGAAAAGAAGAATTAAATATCGAGCCAGGATTCTTTATTTACACTCTATTTCAATTTACAGATATATCATAGCGTTGATCATGGCCAAGAACAGGTAGACTCCCATCTCCTGCATAATTTTGTCTCCAGAGTCTTCTTCCTTGGACGTGGATCCAGGGCCGAGCTCATCCGACGTCAGATTGCGAGCCGTCTTCATCATTTCAGTTAGGTTGGTATATCGCTGGCTCTCCGTGCCCTCGTGCTTTGAGTTTGGGGCAACCTTCTTCTTTGCATGCCCGACAGGATCGTCGTAGTAGTCGATGTGTTTTCGATACGAGCCACCCAGAGACTTTGAAGATTCTGGCAGAAAAGGGCCCTCGTTATCGGCTACCTGAACTGCGAGACACTCCTTGAATTGCACTTCTGGTAAATTCGCAAAAAAGGTGTCATATTTCTCAGCCATTGCCATGCTTAGGCTCTCAAAGATTTCGCCTGACTCGGGGCAGCTATCATCATCCTCGCAACTGCTTTGGAGGACTGTCCACGGGTTCCGGCACGTGTCTCCCTCGCAAGACTTTGTAACGAGGAGCAATGCGTTTAGGCGATGTATCAGTCGACGAGTATAGTTGGTGGGGTTGGTAGAGTTGTCGGCGAGATTGACTAGCTCAGAGGGATCGTTCTACATACGCAGCATTTGTTAGCAGGCCGGCCGGAAGCTCCTGGGCAATAATCCGTCGGAAAACTAGATTCGCTCACCAGAGTATCATATAGCTCAGTGTCACCAGTACACCACCGAGTATACATCCAACTCGACTCTTCACCCACCACGCGCACTGCCTTGTAGCTGTTGTTCGGGCTGCCTTTTTGTGTTGGCGCCTCCACGACCGAATGACCCCAGAACTCTATGTTGATAATATCATGGTGGCCTGATCCAGTGCTGTTGTTTGGCTGATGCCAGTCTTGCAGAAGACTTCGTCCATCAAGAAACACCGGCAGATCGTCTTGATCGGCGCATGCAATATCGAGGAATGTAGGGGGCAGGTCCAGATGAGTCCCAGGCAATCTTGAAGTAGCCCCCTCTGATACATTTGGCCCTCGTACAATGAAAGGCACGTTGGTGTCGGCGATGTATGGGAGCGTCTTTCCGGCGGTGACACGATGTTGACCTAAGTGAAAACCGTTGTCCGACGAAAACACGACTTTGGGGAGCGGTATTGTCAGTAAATGGCGCATAGGTCAAGCTGTCTTTTACTCACTATATGTATTGTCCAGCAAGTTCTTGTTATCGAGAAACTCCACAACGTCGTGCACAATCTCATCGACTCCCATGAGAGCCTGTATTCGGCGACGATAGTGCAGGTTGATTCGATCAATCTGTGTGTCGTTTAGACTGTCCAAGTCTTTGAGCCACGATGGCTTCAAGTCGGTATAATTCTGAGCTGGGTTGAAAGCGTCTCCTTGTGGTGCTTTGAGAGTACTGTGTGCATCCTCGTGTCTTTCTAGGGGAACTGGGAATCCCACATCAATTTGTACATGAGGTGCTACGGGAGCAAGTGTCAAGTAGAATGGTTTATCTTGGCTCTCTGTTAAATATTGAAGTCTTGAAATGCTATTTCCTGTTAGCACAAACAGCGGCATCTATCGGTGATGCGGAAATGAGATGGTCATACGCTTTTGCTCGGATGACGTCTGTCTGGTGATAGCCTCGGTAAAGGACAGGCGTCTCGCCGTTTTTGCAGAACACGGGGGTGTTGAAGTTGTACATCCATGGATCGATCTACGATGCATGGTCAGCTTTTCTCTGCACGCATCGTCTCATCAAAAGGTTAATGTTACCCACCAGAGCATCGACGATATCCCAGCCTTTGGGATGGTCTTGATAGATTGCGTTATTATACCCGTTGAGGAATTTTCCAATGTCTTGGTTACACAGGTAACGTCAGTCTTGGTCTCAGTTGAAGCCGCCAAACTTACACTCTGTTCGATATCCGGCTTGGCTAAGCCACATGGGAAGATAGTTTCTATTTTCTCCAGAGAGACGCCACTTTTGGTAATTTCCGCTAGCGTTCTATGTTAGCAAGCAGGCTCAGATGGACATGTTGACACCTTCACGTCGAATACTTACCCCGGGGCAGTCACGTGAGTAATGTTCGTATTGTGACCATGTTGACCTCGAAAGAGCGAGGCTCGACTGGGACAGCAATTTGAAACTGTGGCAAAATGGTTGGTGAAGGTCGTTCCCTTGTCGATGAGTAGTTTTTGGACATTTGGCATGTATTCCAGCGAGTTGAGATGAAGGTCCTGGTCATCAGTGAAGATGAATACAATATTGGGTCGCTTCTCGGGGCAGCTCGTGGAGTCAGCTGCAAGGCTACTCCCTATGACGGCCGCGCCAAGAGCGAGTTTGAATGGAGACACCATCGCACGCGGCTGCGTCGTCGCAAAGTGGGGATGTGCGGGCGCAACCAGATACCGTCTCGTCTTCTCTGCCAACAGATCACGACATTTGAATCTACAGCGGTGCTATGCCCGGAAGACTGTAGTACGGCAAAAGGGATGAACAGCAGCCAAGCAAATTTCGTTCCTGCTACGAAATTATGAAACAAATCCGACGACTGGGAGAAGGGCAAGCCACAGTCTTTTGCTAAATAAAGCAGCACGCTGAGTAAGCGCGAGATGGCCAGCTTTCAGCCTGAGCTGGACATGCGCCGATCCCTGTTTCAATGCACCGTCGTCTCATCTTAATTCGCTGAAGACGCCAGCTGCGGGGATGATTGGCATTCCGCTCATCACATGCCTGATGAGATAAATAGGGGAGAGAAGTGGACGGTTCTCGGCACTTTCGCACTGACCACGTTGGCCAATTGGGAGTATTCACTTGTTCCCAAATCGTCCTGATCTCGCCATTTTTCAATATCTCAACATCAATAGTCTGGTCTCGTCTTACTCAATCCGGTTAGTCTGGGCGCCATTTAGCCGATATCCGCGTATGAATCGACTGAAAACGCGGAGATACCCTGGAGAGTGTGGCATCGTGTCCAGCATGAAGACGTTGGGATTGCAGTGCCGGTTTGCGACCGAGCAGCCGCGCAGATCAGGTTGATCTCTGGCTGCGTTATTTTTATGTATTTTTAGATGGAAGCAAGACTGATGCAAACACACCGACAATGGCTTTTGTAGAGTAGGCTCGGGGTCTTCATCATTGGTCATGTCTGTAATCGAATCTTCCACTTCGATATTATGATTACCTAGCCAATCAAGTCGGATAAAGTGGTTCACCTGCTAACTTCGGCAATATAATATTCTCTGCAGGTTGTTGTTCAGGAGCATAGAAATGAAGAGTAAATAGAGGGCTGTCGCTCCAGCAACAATGACGACGACCGTGACGCAACGCGCAAAATCATCGAGTCATGTTCCAGAAATAGTGTCTCCACCGGTCCACAGCAAAGTGGTCTACATTACAATTCACAGTCTCGTTTCGAGTTAAAAACAAGCCGTACAATTTTCTTTAAATTCCTTTTTAGCACTTGAGGCTGCAAATGCGGCAAAAATAATTGGGGTTGGCAAGGTTTGATCTGTCATTTGCTCGGGTCAAAAAGACGAGTAAATTTTAACTCTCATCACGGCACAATCCTGGTGCATTGGATCAATTATTGGACATAATAGGAGATATTGTGTTCAAATTAACATGTTAGATTATACATGCCAGCCAGACTAGACAGATTGTTGTAAAGATGTATTCCTAGCCCTAGTTCAATCTATTTACGGTTTCTTTTTCCAATAGGGGAAGGGACTGCTTTTTTCTCATGTAATTATCCATGCGAACTTGCATCGTTACAATACATCAGCCCCAAATAATAAAACAACAAAAACGGAAGAAAGAGGGAAGCAGAGTTTCTCTTACAGAAGGCCTCTTGCATATAATCATTCACACAGAATTTATCACGTTGACTGGACACGCCTGCGAGAAATGTCTCTAACAGACCAGCTATGGAGAATGCTCTCGGTATTATGCTGCCCAAGTACTTACCGGGTCGATTTTGGATGCATGATTTGCCCGGCATAAAACAGGCGACAAAAGCCCTGATAGAAGATATACAAAGTAAAATAAGTCACTGGCTGAGCCAAATCCATAAATCTAATCCTTCATTGGCCTTGCAAACGACTTTATCAGAGCAGTCTTCCTCTCCCACCCGTAGCTTTACTCTATTTACTTTAGTGAGTTAATATCAGGGAGATCATAATTTTGCACAGTCCGTGAAAAACCTTCCGAGACCCGGCTGCTAGGTACTGTGCTGCTGGAACCAACTCGAGATTTATCGCTTCCCACCCCTCCGTATCGCGAGTCGAGGTAATTGGTAATTGGTTTGAATATTCTAAGCAAAGGTCGGAGAGCCGGTAGGGCCACGGCGATAATTTGGGCTGCCATTTCGGCTGTTCCTAGCAAGTCTAGACAAGAGTCAATATGTGCTAATATTATTGGGTAGGTTTGGATTTCTAACAACTAGTAGTGGTAGTTATTTTTACCGCGGAACCGGTGAATCGGGCGATGCTGGCGATGATAGAGATTACATTGATAGCAAATATACTTATTATTCCCATCTTTTCTCTTCGGGGTGTTTTCTTCAGTCGTCTAAGCATTCCAAATGGCAGTGCAAAGACTAGTTTGTCATGTGGTCTTAGTGATTTGATGAAAAGAATGGTGGTGGGTTTCTTACTACATATTTCGGCGACAATGCTAATCGACTAGTTGATATACAGAGCCGATTCTGTATATGATCTAAATAACGAACAATTGGTGTTATATAGCCTATGATATCCCAGTCCAAGATCAGTATTAGTACAAGTTACAGAACCAAAGTCAGATACAAGGCACAAAGAAAATATATGAAAGTCGCCAAACATACCAATTCTGGGAAATATCAGAGCCACACCAGAATACTTCTTCGAAGCAAACTGCTATAAAGGCACAGGCATTATAAACCATGACGACGTAGAGACACTTTCGTAATACTTCTTCGGAGATTGGAAATAACTCGTAGTAGAACGCAAGCAAGCTAAATCTTGGGAGATAAAGACCCATATCAAATATTATACTCGCAGCATATAACCACTGCTTGGCTGGTTAAAAATATAGGCACCATTGCGTTCATGGAGACTTACTTCTTGAAATGCAGCGGTTCCATAGCTCTCAAAGCCGGCACGGTTTTTCGTAAAAGCATATGTATCACCTACGACTAGCGTAATGAGAGTCAAGAGTGATAAAATTAGGAAGGATTCGGAAAGCCAAAAAGTCCACATCATCTTTCTGGTGCGCACTGCAAGGCGGATGCAAATAATGAAAAGACAAGCTCCAACCAAACTCCATTCTACAATCTGAAGCAAATGTCAGAGAAATATGAATTGCGATGAGGGCTGGAGATTTGTGATACCAAATAACTTTTCCAATTTAGTGGCATTTTCACCTTTGGTCCGATATCCACAAGCCAAACGCAAAAAAGAAGTAGGGAATATCGCTAAAGCGGGATCAGGCGGGCAATGAAGGCGAGAGGGAGAATGCTATTCGCATTCTGACATTATTTATTCATGATTTGTTTGATAGTTGGGCTAAAGATGGAGGCGTATGTGGACCTGAGGAAGCCCGAGGCTCAAAAGTTTCAAGGATTAAACCATAGAATTGGATACGCGGTTGGGGGAGCTCGCCTTAAGAACCTGAATCACATGATCGAAACTCAGACATTGAGACTGCAAAAAACTTACACTGTACTTTTAAGCCGATTTGAGAATAGATCCACTTAAAAGGACGTGTGAATACCGGATATTGGTGAGTCTATCACAAGGTTTTGGCCATCTAGTCTAGTTGAGGCGCCTTCATTCCTAACCGGAAACCCGAATCCGAAATCAATACCGAAGGTGAATCCTGAGATGTTGGATATTTAGCGATGAATTTGACAGACATATGTATGCAACTCTAGAAATAATTAAAATACAAATAGCTAGCTTAACCAAGTCGGGGAGCTAGGAATACCAAGACAAGTGGTCTCATGCAAAGAAGTGGCATCAATACGGATGGAATGTCAAAGTCTTGAAGTGGGGTGGGCGAACACGTGGATGGAATAAGCATAATCACAGACATGGCTGTCGACGACTATGGCGTCAATATATTGGACCGTCGGATGCTGGTATGAGAAAGCAAATGAGCTGGCGGTTTTCCTGCATAGCCTCCTACTAGGGGCGTCATTGTGTTCGTAGACCAACCTCAATTGCGGAGTTCGACAGTGGAGACATTGCTGTGCAATTCAAGCCATGCCCGTTTTGGTTAACCGCCGCCTGCATCGCTCGCTACAGAACATTCCCTAATTAGGCTGCTGATATTTCCAATGTAACGGCGAGTTCGTGGGGCAACTGGGGAATCTGCATGCGCTATTGGCAACAGGGACATGGGAGATTGAAGCTTGCTTTTGTGTCTGATCATTTGTGTGCGTTCATTCAATCAACGACAAATTTGCGGCGGTATGACGCCGAAATTGAGAGGAAAAAGAATGGTTTCCAGCATGATTGAAGAGCATAGGGCAATCCGAGAAGCAAGTAAATCTTCCAATTGATGGATGGAGATGAATATCCTTGGATGCTTCTGAGTATCGGTGACTAGCGCAATGACTTCTGTAAAACCCCATGAAGTCATGCCGGACGTATCTCCGCATTTTCACATCCGTCAACGGCTAATTAAGCTTAACATTCCAAGGTCTGATTGGTCTGCATCGGGGGATGAAACGGACCTACTTCGGCCCCTTTGCTGTAAAGATGAGGAGTTGAAGGATAACCTCTCTTTGCTGATAACAGTGGGCACTGATATTGAGTGTGACCTGATAATTGAAATCTCATCGGCTGGTGACGAACAGGGCAGAGCTATAAATATGCCCTTCTAACCCATCTGATCACAGTATATTGCCATCGCCATCTCTGGTCCTCCTAATTACATCGACATCTCTTATCAGACACAATGTGGTGGTGTTCTGGAACCACATTGCTCCTCGCAGCTTCCATTCCCACAATAGCTTCGGCTCTTCATGGAAGAGGTAGCTTGATAGAGCGCAATGGGTCGAACTCGACTTTCTTGCCATATCGAGACTCTAACCTTCCTATCGAAGAACGGCTTGATGATATCATGGCAAGAATGACCCTGAATGAAAAGGTTGGCCAGATGTTTCAAGAGCAAATCAATCTTCCCGACAATGGCACTATTTTTGTCGAAGACATGGTTAATCAGTTGATCAACGATAACCTCCTCACACACTTCAACCTTGCTGGATCAATCACAAATGTCAGAATCGCGGTTGGATTCATAAATGAGCTCCAACGACGAGCTGGCAATACACGCCTGGGGATTCCCATATCCTTTTCCACCGATCCCCGTCATTCGTTCACTGACAATATCGGCACTGGATACAAGGCCGGTGCATTCTCCGAGTGGCCCGAGTCGTTGGGGCTTGCGGCACTCCGAGACCCAGAACTGGTCAAAACATTTGCGGACATTGCTCGCGAGGAGTATGTAGCTGTTGGGCTCAGGGGAGCTTTACATCCCCAGATTGACCTCGCTACGGAACCTCGCTGGGCAAGAATCCGCAATACTTTCGGAGAAGATGCGCAATTGACAGCAGACATGGTTACTGCATATATTAAGGGATTTCAAGGCGAAAAGCTTGGTCGCAGTTCTGTGTCTACGGTCACAAAGCACTTCCCGGGAGGCGGAGCCATGGAGAATGGTGAAGACTCTCATTTTCCGTACGGCAAGAACCAGTCGTATCCGGGCAACAATTGGGAGTACTTTTTGATTCCTTTCAAGGCGGCCATCAAGGCCGGTGCACGCCAAATGATGCCATACTACTCCCGGCCAGTCGGCACCCAGTGGGAGGAAGTGGGCTTTGCTTTCAACAAGCAAATCGTGACAGACCTTTTGCAGACCGAGCTTGGCTTTACGGGAATCATCACGTCTGACTGGGGCTTAATCACCGATGGCAAAATCCCGGATTTTCCTGCTCAAGCATGGGGCGTTGAGAATTACACCGAGATTCAACGTGCAGAGCGCATCCTGAACGCTGGCTGCGATCAATTTGGCGGTGAGACGCGCACCGAGCTGGTCATCAAGCTTGTTGAGGAAGGGAGGATTCAAGAGTCGCGCATTGATAAATCGGTGCGTAAAATCCTGCGTGAGAAGTTCTTGCTCGGGCTGTTTGACAAGACTTATGTCGACGCCGACGCAGCTGAGCGCATTGTCGGAAACGAGTACTTTTACCGCCTCGGCCAGGCTGCTCAGCGTCACGCTTACACCCTGCTCACCAACAAGAACGACACGCTTCCGCTGCCAGCAAGCGCAGGGACCAGGTTCTACATTGAGGGATTTAACGCCAGCGCCCTTGTCGCCCGCAACATGACAGTGGTCAAGACGCCCCAGGAAGCCGACTTTGCACTGCTCCGGCTCGAAGCCCCGTACGAGCCCCGCCAAAAGTGGTTCGAGACATTTTTCCATGCGGGGTCGCTGGAGTTCAACTCTACTGAAAAGGCACGGCAGGAGGCAATCTACAAGGCTGTGCCCACGATTGTGGACATGCTCTTTGACCGCCCGGCTGCCGTTCCTGAAATTGCCGAGGGCGCTGTCGCTCTTTTGGGCAACTTTGGCAGCAACGTGGAGGCGCTTCTAGATGTGGTGTTTGGCGTTGATGCGCCCAGAGGGAAACTGCCTTTTGACCTGCCGAGATCCATGGATGCCGTGATAGACTCAATGCCCGACGTTCCGTATGATACAAGAGATCCAGTATTCAAATTCGGACACGGATTAACATACCATGGCCCACGATTTGAGTAAGATTTGATGATGATGGGAAGGCTAGGGGCGTGGGTTTCGATCCGTTGATTCTCACCAGCAGGGATTGCATAGTAGGCCGCGTACCGAAGCAAGTAAATAGTTGAATTATCAATCTTTGATTTCATAAACAAATGGCTGGATGAATGGTAGCAAACTTGTCCAAAACCTTATTCCATGAATAAAATGCCCAGTGTTGTCTAGTAGGACTTGGCAGAAGTGGGCCGTCATCCCCAGTCCACTATGCCGAGGGATGTGCCGCCGTGAAGCCGTGCGGAGCAACACGTTATTCCAAGCTCTGTTACTAAAGATTCCAGCTCATGTTTAATCTTGATTGGGACATTTCGAAATAATGCCAAGCAGCAATTGACACCATGTTTGCTCGGTTTACACTCTCTGATGAGGGCGTAAGCGAGCCGAGGGCCATTGTTCGGCATTCTCGGTCAGTCAAAGGCTGTCAACCGTGTGCGTTATCTGCCAGGAAAAAAGTCCAATTCATATATTGAAGGCTAATTCCGAGACAGGTCGGAATAAAAAGAAAAAGTGCGATGAGAGAAAACCCATCTGCAGAAGATGCAGTCGAGACCCTAACGCTCGCTGTTCATGGCCTACCGTGGCCCAGCCACACCCAGATGAGCCAGACACCCGGGATACCGTAATGACTCTGTTTGAATCGCCATTTATAAGCTTGCGTCTCTACTTGTCTTCATTAGAAAATAGCTGCCACGCATTATCACCAAATGAAAGCAGACGATTGGAAGTTCTTCTGATCACCTTTAACAACCTGCATTCCATGTCATACGAGAATTCGCGGCATTCACTCTTGGCTCTTGGTTTATCATATGCAGTACAGCAACCAGCACTTTTGTCCGCATATGCAGCTTGTGGGGCCGCAATCCTCTGCCCTACGCATGCAAGCTGGAAACAAGTTGCACTCGCCTACTACACGCAGTCAACGCGTGCCATATCTGAAACTCTGGCTAACTTGAGCCATGAGGGACCACATGACACTGATGAGCAATGGATCTTGGCGGCTATCAACGCTCTACACATCTTTGAAGCAAGTCTCCATCAATTCAATCAGATAATTCTGATAACATACTATCCTATCATTGGATGTCACTGACTCTCGGCAATACGTACAGACGTTATGGGAAACCGAGGCTCATCCAAATACCTTGCATATTGCTGCGGCAATTCAACTGCATCAAAAGGTTCGATATACTTATGAACACAGCCCATTATTTTCGCAAGCCACAATGGAAGAGTTCATATTTCAAGTTTCAATTTTAAGCACCTTCAACAGCGTCTGCTTCCAAGGAGATGATCCATATCATAATGTCCAGAGATTCATACATCAATTACCTTACTTTGGGGCAGACCCGCACGATTTCACAGATGGTAAAGAAGCATGGGACGCATTCACTGTTGCATTACCAATGTTTGACTATGTATTCAAGCTATCATACTTGCGATGGCACACTCCACTAACTGGGTGGCATCTGACCGAGGCGCAGGCAATCTTTGCGAGGCTCCAACTAAAGTGGCCTCTACCAGACAGCCCTGCTAATTTACGGATTGAGAATGAGATTGGACTATTGGTTGAGCTTTATCGCTGCGCTTGCCTAGTATTTGCATACAAAGTTCTTGATCCCAACCTCACACAGCAGCTGCCCTTGATCCAGAAGCTCATCGGCCGAGGGCTGGATCTTTTGGATAGCATTCCCGAACAGAAGTTGCAAGACACAACAATATTGATTTGGCCCACATTTATCTTAGGTATTGCTGCGATAACCCCTGAAGCCGAGCGGTCATCTCTTAGACCGTTACAGTACCTTCTAGATACGTGCGGCATTAGGTCGATGAAGACAGTCATGGATGTATTAAAACGCGCGTGGGTATCTTCGGACAGTATGGGGTCAAGGTTAGGCCTTGATGTGCTTTTCAGACCCGATCTCTTAATTCAGGTCATGTTTTAGCCAACTCTGATGGCTTCTAGGTAGGCCCTAAGTTATATAATAGCATATGTCTCAATTGGCCATTCAGCTTCTGCGAATTCAACATTCTCAACCCTGAGTTCCTTGCCCACAAACATGCCCACGCGCACAAATCTGTCTTCTTGCTCTGCTTGTCGGAGAATGAGCCCGGTCACTTGCCAACAATTAGAATCACGCCTTGTCGCCCAGATAGGTAAAAGCCAGATTGGCGGGTTAGCAGGCTGCATGCCCTCGCAAGCGATTGTTGCATCTAGATGAAGATCTCCCCTCATAGTGGATTGTAGACTTTTATCATCATCGTCGTCATCACAGTACACTTTGGTGATTAAAGGGTCCTTAAGAGATGCGAACCGAGCCGCAGGCCCCTCAATAACGAGTTCACCGCCTATAACAATGCCGAACGGATTCGACGCGGCTTCGAGGTGGGTTGCGACATGGACAATCTTCCCGATACCGAAACCTGGGGTAGATAGTTTATGAAAGTCCATCAGCCCGAAGTGTGACGCCCACGACCAGCTGGGCGCTATATAGCCGTCCGAGGTGGACGTCGCAGCTGCCTCGTGAGGACGCAGTGCCCGCCACACCAAACCCTGGCGCAAGTCGCCCTCCCACAAGCCTGCCAGGTATGAGTCTTTTATGTTGTGTCGGGCGAGGTGACGCTCCATCTCTGCGACAATGCCCTGGCAAGACGGAAGACGGTCGATGCGGTACGACAGGCAACGCGACGAGAACTGCGAAACCAGATTGTACCACACAGCGTAGCGATTCTGATGCTCGTGCTCGGTGCAGCCTGCATGGTCGTCGCGATTGTAGAGTGGGGAGTCACTAAGCTCCCGCCGCTGGATTGCGATGCAGTCCTCGCGCAGACTCCACTCGCGGCAGTGAAAATGTGCCATGCTTGACCCAAAGACGACAAGTCTCTTCGAGAGATACTGCTCCTGAAAGGTCCAGCCGCGGGATCCCCATCGCGACTGGGCCAGCTCCTCTATGGCGTTGATAGGCTTGAGCTCAACGCCATCCTCGTCCTCTTGCCTAACTAGATAGTACCCTGACACTTGCGGGTGGCGCGCAGACTGAAATGGGAATTTGATGCGATTTCTCTGAGTGAGGTGCTTTGGCCGAGGCGTCAAGAAGTGCTGATTAGCTGAGGAACTCGAGGCTGAAACTATGGTGAAAACTGCATGACGGTATACCTCCGCCATGCGGGCCGATTCGCGGCGCCAGTCCTCGGGATCGTCTTGTATGATACACAGCGAGTCGATCCACATGTACCCTATGCCAAGTGCTCTAGCTACTTTCACAACATCTTGGAATGCAGCAGGCAATTCTTCAAATGCAATCCCGTTGAGCCTGTCATCAAGCGTTGCCTTTTCTGTCTTCAATGGAACGCTGCCGCCCCAGCAGTAGGAGAATGCGGCAAAAGGGAATATGGCACCTCTCGGTGGAGGCCTGTGACGGGGGATGACGAGGCGGAGTTCTTCATTGGTAATCCGCAGCAGCCGAGTTGGGACATTATCGTGCCGATAGAATTCTCCCCTGTCATCCTCGCTACAGGAATCCTTATGGTTGTTGATACACGATCTTATCCACTCAATAATCCTGTCCGTAACTTGACTAGAACTAGGGCTTTCGTGAACGAGTAAATCATAAATCTGCAAATATCTTCCGACCGTAGTATCTGGTAGACAGTCAGTTTTTAATTACCTATCACACAAGGGAACTAACTCACCACGCTCCTCAACCGCGATAGAAAAGTTCATGTGTGTTGGGCCAAATATGAACTCTTCATCGCGGTCCGACCAAGGCCTTTTGAACGCAATGTCATGGGTTCCTTTTTTAGAGACCATGGCCGAGAGTCTTCCCAATCCGATAATATCTCTAGGGTCATATGCACGATGCCTTTGCCCAATGTTTTGAATGTAAGGGTGGTACTTTAGAAAATAGCCGAAGTTGAGGTTGACCTCCTCCCCCGGACTGAAGTCGGCCCAACTGGGCGGCCCTTCTGTTGTCGTCGAAGGGCAAGAGCCAGAATCATCGTACATCGACTCTTCTGTGCTTGCCCTGGCAACTGGTTACAGTTAGAAATCTCCACAGCTCTTCTCAACATTAGTGTTATTGAAAGAGAACAACGCACTTTTCTGTAGAATCGCGTGGCGTAATGTCGAACAGAATTCACATCCCAGCCACGCCGATGCTTCAAGCCGGGGGAAATCCGGAAATACATCACAGCGGTCATGGTGGATGGGTATATGATGAAAGAATTGTGGACTAGCGGAGTTGGAATCCAGGTCACCTGTGAAGCGGTTGAAGCCGAAACCCTGCCGTATTTTCTCAAGCGCTTTGAATCTCAGAGCCGGTTTATCATGCGTGGAGTCGACGCTTTCAACATGACCACTCTCGTGAATGATATCATCCGTCAACTTCAGACCTGAACAGTCATCACATAGCCGTATGCCTGCCATATCGATCTTTGCAAGGTTACAACGACGGCACTTCTACTACGGAGTCACCCCGCAAGCGGCCCGGGACTGGTACCCGAATCAAATTGCACTAGAACAAACGATGCCCCACGCTACGTGAAATGATGGATAGTGAAACGGTGACTACCTAATAAGCTTCTTTGGTTTAAGCAGTTCGCGCACAAAGTTGTCCAAGGTTCTTAAAATTGCATGTCCCGCCTATCTAAAGTCGCCATTCTATTCAAACAGCCGTTGTCGATGGCGAGGGAACAGATGGGAATCCACAACCATCAGCAATTGCCACAACCTTTGTTCCATACGTGTCCCAAAGGTTATAAGTCTTTGCACAGGCGATGCACTGTGCTACATCCCACTCCAACGGGACACCCCAGACATTTCCACAAGTTTTGTCTCCAGCATCATAAACCTGACCCACAACACCTTGAAGTTATTAGCCAAAGGAACAAGTTTATTTGAAGATGACATACTGCAATAAGCCTGGCACCTGTATTCTCTTGGAATAGGGAGGACTGCAAACACCGAGTTGGCCAAGGATGCAAGGATGAGAGTAGTGCTGGTGAACTTCATCGTGAGGTCAGGTTGAGTCGGTAGTGTATACTGATTTGTAATGTTTTAATGCACGAATTGGATATGCAATTGAAGATGCTACAAGAGGTATTTGTATTTTTGCAGCTTAGATATGTTTGAAGCAATCCCATATACACGCTTGAGAGGCGGAATGAAAAGGAAGATTTGTCCGTGTAGACGAAACCTGCATATACGATGTTCAGCCACATTTGGAATCACTCCACCTGAGACAATTTCGGAATCGTCAGATGCCTGAGGAAAATGAGCGATTATCGTATGCTCGATCTAATCTAATCAATCAAATAACGTGGGGGTCTAATTCCCAGGCTCTGCAAGACGTTTGACCTCCACGACGTGACTAAAATAGCCTACCAGTTAGCGTGCCGCTTGATCCGGCGGCCGACTCATACGTGCACTAACCGATTTCCTGACTAGCAATACCAGCATTATTAGTTATATATGCGAGCCAGCCGAACATGTGATCCGACAGCGGATCATCGCTGGTTCAACTGTTCTTCATTGTGGGGGTGGCCCGGGCCGTCTCTCCATAGTCTAAATCGTAGAGTAGTTTGCACCACATGTCCTTCTTGAAAGAAATATGTTAAAGAAGCCGTGATTATTGAATTTAAGACATCCCAGTTTACTAAATCTCACAACTTAATAGATGGGTTTAATTGAGCAACTAGTTGCCATTCCCATAATTATCTCTCATCTCTTGCGTGTCTGACCGGTGTGAAACATCTCATGTGATGCTCCTCGATGTCGCTTTTCTGTTTTCTTTTACGTTATTTCATTTAAAAGCAGCCCTAGTATAACTCCCACCGCCTGAATTAAAGCTTCGACGTAGGCGAGGGTCTCAAAAATGGGATGTGGTGTGCAAGCTTGGGCGGAGGCCAGGGATCTTCCGCTTAGATGGTTACCCTGTAGTTGATTGCCTCGGAACCCTAGCATCATTTTGTTGTATTTGTCCACAAACACGGTGTTGATAGACGGGAATTAGTGCATTCCATAGTAATGGTGTCTGAAAAAAGATTGATTGATATTTTTGGGTTGAATTAAACGGATCCTTTCGTAATTGGGTGAACTCTTTTTCATCAAACTACCCATTCGTTGCTAGTATGATGCCATCATAATGATAATCCATTCTCTCCCTTTTGTTGGTTCTTTAATCTATCTAGGTAGGTTTAATATTTACTAGTCTTCTCTACAGTAGTAGTTCATTTCATTGATACAAAAATATCCCATCAAAGGCTGGTGGAGCGGATGAATTGCCCTGGAAAATCAGTGACGCCCCAGCAACGACTTCAAAAATTGAGCTTACAATTGCTATGACACGCTTAATCAACCAGAAGCATCAGCTTTGAAATTTGCTTTGAGCATATTTCTTCTCTTTTTTTTGTCTCTCTTTCGCCTTTTTCGCTTTTGTTCCCCTCCTTTTCTTTTCTTTTTTCTACGTGTTGAGCCCACGATGACGTCATCTGGAGCACGAACCTTAGGCGACGCGAGTCGCGTCCAAGCATCGATATCATCAGATCGCCCTGTATAGACCGTCGTTAAACGCTGAGATGGAGGCCGAGATGCACGAAGTGTGGTCGATAAGTGATGATGAGTCTGACCCGGATGAATTCGACATGGATGACTCTGAACTGGACGAAGATGAATTGGACGAAGCTGGGCTTACTCCATCCCGCACTTGGCGAAGAGACTTCAGACACTGTCTCGACAGCATCAAAGCTACTGGTAAAATCGCCAGCTTTCGCCACTACCCCAAATTTGTCAACCCCGGCCTTAAGATAGCATCCCATCCCGCTATTCCGCTCCCGCTGACCGAGCACCATGCCGAGACCGTCATCAAGAACGCGTGCAGACAGGCGCCATTTGGTCGGGGAGATGAAACTGTCGTCGACACCTCGGTGCGCAACACGTGGGAGCTCGACCACACTCAATTCCAGCTTGCAAACCCTGCGTGGCAATCCTTCCTCCAAGAGATTGTTGACAATGTGGGGGCAGGCCTAGGCCTCGAAGGTGTTGTTGCGAAGCCTCACAAACTGCTGCTCTACGAACCCGGCTCGTTCTTTAAGCGCCACAAGGACTCGGAAAAGGAAAAGGGCATGGTCGCCACGCTCGTAGTATATCTTCCATCGGAGCATCAAGGCGCAGATGTCCATGTCTCCTTTGGCCAAGAAAACTCCACTCTGTCAACGGCTCCGACGTCTTGCTATGATCTTTCCGCAATCGCATGGTTCTCGGATGTTTCGCACGAGGTCAAAGAGCTGACCTCGGGGTATCGTCTAGTACTTACATACAAGCTTTTCAGCTCCAGGGATCTATCTGCCACGAAGGCCTTTGCACAGACCAGAACGATGAGGACGTTTCTGGCACAGTGGTTAGCAAAATCGCCAGAGCTTGAGCAGCTTGCTTATCCTTTGGAGCACAAGTACACCGACGCCAGCATTTCTCTCAGGAACATGAAGGGGCGAGATCGCTCTGTTTGCTCGACCTTGAATAGCGTATGCTCCGAGTCTGGGTTCTATCTCATGTTTGCGAAAATGAGCCATGAGAGGGGAGAGGACCCTGACGACTATTACGGAGACTACTACAATGACGAGGAAGACTCAATCACAACGCTGGATAAGGTCTTCACTATCAATGGAGAGCATATAACCTCACACGTCAGTGTTGAGGAGTACGAGATCCTTGGAGAAAGCTTCAAGAACCGTGTCCCAGACAGCGAATCTGAAGGCGATTTCACTGGCAACGAGAGCGCCCCTGGTAAATACCGATACCACGACACTGTGGTTCTCCTTATCCCCAAAAGTCGTATATCGTCCTACATGGGTTCCCGCACCAGTTACGGCAGCTACGGAACTACAACAGACTCCGTTGTGGACATGGTGTCTCGAGACCTTCAAAAATCACTCAACTCCGAAGCCACCAGGCGTGCTGCGCTTCATGCTATGGGCGTCGCAATGAGCCAGGGCCACCAGTTACAGGATGGAACAGTTCGTCTCATTGCAGGATGGGCGTTGAGCTTGAATGATGCAGGCCTGTGGACCCAGTGTCTCCTTGCCAGTATCAAGAGATCTACCTTCCAGGCTGAAGTTTTCAAAGCGCTTACATCCCATCTAATTATACATGAGGGAGAATTCGTATGGGGTTCTCGGTGAGTCCATGAAAACTGCTGCATACTGATGATCCAGGCCTTGAACATCGATATGAAAAGTATTGCTAATGAGTCCGCCTTGTTGCGAAAGGTTCAAATCGTTTGTGAATGCCGCGAAGGCAAAAGACCTTCAACTATTGATGGAAGCGGGCCTCAAGTCCTTGGAATCCAAACCGCATCGGGAGTCCTTTCAATCATGGATTCAGACGGTCCTCGGCGAAAAGATCATGTCGCAGACCGATTGGCAAACGGAAGACATGCAATTCATATCCACATGCCTGAAGTCTCATGGGGACTCCAAATGGATTTTAGAAACGTGAGCTAGAGAAGCCGCTGCCATGGTCATGAAATGGGTTCACTAATACCACTAGATTCCTACCACGCATCACTTCTCAAGGGACCTCCAATCTTCTCTTCAAGCTTCTCCACGATGTTGCTCACAACGGCAACTCTAAAGAAGGCCCCGGCATCAAGGCCATCTACCAATGTGTCATCAACCATTGTGGTACTAAGCTTGATCCTGATATGAGTCAGCTCGCATCTCCAAGATATAGCATGACTACTCTATCACACGGAAAGCAATTCGTCATGTTTTTGGAGGAAGCGCATCTCGTCGGCGCCGGTCTTGAAGCTGCTCAATTATTCGATAAGGCATGCGAAACCCTGTCCAAGTCGGCATGGCCACCGGTTCACGACCAAAATAACTTTGTGTGGGAATTCTTGGTCCCTCTGGCAAAAGTAATGGAGACGAACAATTATTCTCCTACACCAGCGACGCAAAGGTTCATTGAAGCTATCCTACGAACTGTTGTCCATACTGTAGTCACGTCCAAATCTACACCCAAAAAATCAGTGGGTTGGGCTCACAAGGCCCGTGGCTGTGGACAGAACTGCCATGACTGCGCTCAGTTGGACGCCTTTCTCACTTCACAAGAAGTGAAATGGGCATTTAAAGCGGGACAGGCTCGTCGCCGTCACCTCGAACAGCTTCTCTCATCGACCATCTTCAAATGCCACACCATTCGCACGGGCAATACGCACACCCTGGAAGTAACAAAGCTGGGGCAGGACACGGAGTACAAGATGGAAGTTTATGAATTCCAGTCGGCAATCCGTCAGGTGGAACATTACTTGATGAATCTCAGGACTGACTTTGTTCAGGACTTTCTGGGAGAGGACCTGTATCGTGAGCTGGTTCTGCTTAAAAAGCCGAATGGTCACAATCTTTGGGGAAGTCTGCATCCTGTCAAGACTGAAACCGAGTCAGATACGCGGCCGGCAAAGCGAATACGCGCACCGTGACCAACGGGATGAACCCGACGGCTGTAGTTGTAAGAAATGATTGCTATTGTGTATTCATAGGATGATTGTACCGTGTTGCAGCCGGAACTGGCCGAAACGGCTCAACCCTTTGGGTCATTGGGCCTATGGCTTACTTCCTTGTTGAGCTGGTTTTCCCAGTTCTAAATTCACTCTCAGCATGTTAACCAGACTGTTATTTTGGTAAAAGGGCTTGAACAAGAGAACTGCAAGGTGTTGTGGGACAGGAGAAAATTTACACACACAAATTTACGATGAATTTATTGGAAAAAGTAATGTCGGTGAATCATTGCAAATCCTCCACTGTAGCCTTTCTTTGCTGGAACACATGTCAACAAACCTCGTGGTGATGGCCCCAAGTCCTGTAACATAAACGAGAGTAGCGTCCCGAGACAAATCTGAACTGTGCTCACTGCAGACCAAAAAAGTATTAAAAAAATTACAAAGACGTAATTCATTTAGCAGTAAATTAGAAATCCTACTGTGTGGTGGCCGAGTGACGAGCGCAGCGGGATCCGACAGTGCGAGACTGGGGCCTGCGCCACAGCCCACGCCACGATGTGGGTGATTCACTGAAAATGTAAAAAGGGTGTGTGTGCTTTGTTTGATGCCCTCACTGTTTGTTTGTTCGTTCGTTCGTTTGACTCATTGTTATATCTGGCTTTGCTCGTTTCTCGTTTCTCTGGCCTGGCCCATGGTCATGTGAGCCGGTAATTACTTTTTACGCGTGTTGCACTCGCCTTTTGATTCGGCTACACCACGCGCCACTGTGCAACGTGCTGTGAAGTCTGCGACAACATCGCCCTGCCCTTCCGCATCAACGCTTCACATCGGCCCAAACCTCGTTGATGATGGCGTCTGACCTCTCCAGCGCCGCGCAACCGCGCCACGACGAGGGAAGCGATGCCCACAGCGATCTGAGCACCCAGGATTTCCATGCCAACCTCAAAGACGACATTCTGGCGGCCCTCACGAACCTCAAGTCGTTGGGCTCCTTTGCCGCATTCGAGGAGCTCCCACAGCAACCGCCTGCCGGCCTCTCCGTTGACGGCATTGGCGACATTCAGATGCCGCTGAGTGAAGCCCAGGCGCACCAGCTAATCGAAAAGGCCCGTCAGGCACCCTACGGCAAAGGAAGCGAGACGCTCGTCGACACGTCAGTCCGAAACACTTGGGAGTTGGATGCTGATCAATTCTCCTTCTCAGACTCCTCCTGGCCTGTGTATATGAATCAACTGTGCGAGAAGGTTGCCCGCCAACTGGGTATCAATACACCCATCAAGGCCGAGATTTACAAGATGCTCATCTACGAAAAAGGAGCCATGTTCAAGCCTCACACAGAGTATGTCCTAACCCACACAAATGCCATTTTCCCAATGGTCTTCTAATCGTACTATGCAGCACTGAGAAAATCCCCAACATGTTTGGGACCCTTGTCATCAGCCTGCCCTCCAGCCACCAGGGCGGAGATTTGGTCCTCAAACACTGTGGCGAGAAAAAGGTCTTTCAAACCCAACACAAGGAACAGTCCTATGCCTGCTGGTACTCGGATGTGTCTCACGAGGTTCTTCCCGTTTGTTCAGGCTACCGCTGGGTCCTTACGTACAATCTGGCCCTCGATCCGGCACACCCGCGCCCATCCGCCGGCTTGCAGCGAGCCGAGACTCGCCCTCTTCGGCATTCTCTGCGGCGCTGGCTTGCGCAAGATGCCAAGTCGCGTCAGCACAAATACCTGTACCACATTCTTGACCATGACTATACCGAAGCCAACACCTC
Source organism: Calonectria naviculata (assembly GCA_003031705.1). Lineage (NCBI taxonomy): Eukaryota > Fungi > Ascomycota > Sordariomycetes > Hypocreales > Nectriaceae > Calonectria > Calonectria naviculata. Next base: position 203,525 of record NAGG01000058.1, read on the forward strand.
GCTGGCTGCATTGAAGGCGCATGATTTGATCCGAGTCCAAGCCCTAGAGGACATGTCCGAGGAGCTCTCCTTTGACATATTTCTCGCCCTCCTGGAAAAGTCCGAAATGGGCAGTTGTGAGTTTGATGAATCTCTCCAAAGCCGATTTGACCGCTACAACTATTTCAACGACGACTATGATGACGACGAATCCTCTGTCGAAGAACCTGGTGGCTTTCATGAACTTGAGGATATCTGTGAAACCAACTATAGAGTGAAAACCCTCGTCAGTCTTGGAGGCGAAAAGGTGTCAGAAGGACTGGGATTCAACGAGGATGACATCCTCGAGGAGGACTGCTTCCAGAACATTGATGCGGAAGAGGAGTATGAAGGATACATGGGGAACTATGTGTGTTTGCCATGGCCTCTGCAGCTGGAATATATCTTGAATCTGAATTGCTAACCGGTCTGCTCGTTATTTTAGGGACCAACCGCAACACACTGGTATCGTATTACGGTAGGTGCCCTGGAGCTCATTTTGGTTGGATCATCACTCACCCGCTCATGAATTAGGCTGTCGCCATTGTGCCTCGAGACTCAACCGTCCCATTTTTCTGCAACTTGAAGTGGGATTCAAGCCCGACCAATTTTCGGTTACAACTTTCTCATCTTCTGTCCATGTCTATGCACCCTGAGAAGTCGGAATATTCGGTCAAGGCGCTCATGAGCCTTTGTGAGCAGTCGTGGGCCCAATCAAATGAACGTTACCTTGATCACTGTCAGCAGGAAACGACCATACAAGAGCCCCACATTGGACTCTTGCTACAAACTGCCCTGCAACACCAGTACTACAGCTTCTACAACTCGGCCGCATCGCGTCACGGCGGTTTACTCTCCGTAATTCATTTTTCTTGGGTGAGGAATTGGCTATGCAAGGATGGCAGAGATCCAAATGAACCGTTCAAGTCAATCCAAACTGGGTATGTTTATCTGATGGGCCCGAAGCATGCACGCATCCCAAAAAACTAACGCCGCTAGATTACTTGCTGCTGTAAAGGCATATCCTTTCGCTGACCAGGTTGAAGCGATTGCGAACTTGGTACCCTTGTCACAACCCGTTTCCACTGTTGATGAGACCGATGTTATACGTGACTGGGCCCGCGAAACACTTCAAGACTGCCTTTTACACTGTCAGCCACAAGTCCTCGGTATCAAAGGGGGATCGGCCATGGTGGACATGTCTTTCTATTTTAAAGATCCTCTGGCTATTCTTTCCAACGTGTGAGTTGTTGCAATCTCCTTGATTGATTGCGCGTCAATTGCTGACTCCTTCAGGGCGGATTCCAAGATCGGCCAACAGAAAGACATTGCGGTTTGCCACATGGGATTTTGCACTTGACTGCAAGAGAAGTGCAACAGTGGCAGCCTGCCAACGCAAGACTCGAGACGCATTTTTGCCACCATTGTAAATCTCATCGCTTCATCGGATTTTGCAACTATCCAAAGCGAGATCGTTCTCCGAGCAGTCGCAAAGAAGCCGCGTTTGCCTTTGACTCAACCAGAGGAACCCGATCTACGCACGGCAGTCACCCACAAGCAATTGGCCGAGTTCTTCTCCGCCCTCGTTAAGATGAAGACGGATGAAGATGATTTCACTACGCCTATTATTTCGAAACTTACCGAGGACACCCCACGACTTTCATGCCTTGAGCTGCATTGCCTTTGGGTACCATTCTTGCAAGGCGTCATCCCCATTCTCACCTCCAATAACATAGCCCTCGAGTCGGGTCACTACAAACAGCTTTTCTCTGCTATACTCAACTCGTACGTCAAAAAGTTTGTCGGACGCGAGCCCAGCAACAATGAAATGCTGGCTATGAGACCTGTTCAATGTCCCTGCCACGCTTGTCGCGCTTTGAATCACTTCCTTAGAGACCCCGCGGCCGAGGTAGGACGTTTCCCTGTGGGCAAACAACTGCGTGCACACCTGCACCAGCAAATTGACAGGGCCGGCCTCGATTGTTCACACGAGACTGAGCGCTCTGCTGAGCCTCAGACACTCGTCGTAACCAAAAGGGTCCGAGATCGAGAGAGGAAAAAGCAGCAGGACTGGGTCAAGCGGCGCGAACAAGCTTCTAAGCGACTTGAGCGCTTTGAGCGTGATCATCTGAAGTTGCTTCTCGAGCCGGAGCATTTGAAGATTCTAAACATGGAACAAGCCTCGGCAGCGTCCCCAGGGGGGTTGGCCCAGGCGTCAGCGACTGGAGAGAAACGGAAGCGCTCGGCAGATTCCGAAGTCATTGACTTGACCAGCGACTAGTAAAAAATGGCAAGGAATTCTTTTCAATATCGCGAGCGTCAAGTGTCAAGGTTTTGATTCAGCAGACACATTTTCTCGATGGAAATTAAACTGTTTCTGGGCGCGATCGGGAGAAGACATGTGGAAATGTGATGTGGATTTTGGTCGCAACAGCCCGTAACGATGAACAAATTGTGGCATGGCCCTATTCATCACTCGGCTGTTGTCGTGAATTGTGAGGGTCGGGTAGTTTTTTGCCGTAGCATGTTTCGGCTTGTTCACAACCGATGATGTGGGTCACGAGATGGTCAACAAATGCCTATCAATGGTGATACCAGCTCCAAGTCGCTTCTTGAATTTAGCGCCAAAGTTAGCACTAGGAAGTATGAGCATGATAATCAAAATTGGGTGTTTCAACCTGTAGTACATATACGAGTCCAGTGATTTCCAGTCGACCGACTCTCTGAGAAGTTTGAGTCCCTTTTAGCTTATCCAAAGGGTACTGAAAAACCGCACGGTGCTCTCTAGAAAATGACAGATCAGTCAAGGCTTTTTCGCCCCATCACCGTGGGAAGGGTTCAATTACAGCATCGCATTGTCATGGCTCCTTTGACCAGGTTTCGTGCCGACAAGGACAATGTGCCACTTACTCAGTGTATCGAGTACTACACGCAAAGGGCAAGTACCCCAGGCACTTTGATCATTGCCGAGGCGACCCTGATCTCTCCTCGACACAGCGGATGGCCCCATGCTCCAGGCTTGTGGACCGAGGCTCAAATCGGCGGCTGGAAGAAAGTAACAGACGCTATTCATGACAAGGGATGTTATGTTTATTGCCAGCTGTGTGCACCAGGACGTGCTGGCAATGCCGAGGGATATCCCCTTTATAGCTCAAGCGCAACGCCCATGGAAGACGGTCCCATGCCTCAGGAGATGACTGAGGCGGAAATTTGGGATTGCATCTCTGACTTCAAAACAGCCGCCCAAAACGCCATGAAGGCTGGCTTTGATGGCGTGGAACTGCATGGCGCCAACGGGTATCTAATTGACCAATTCTGCCAGAGCACATGCAACATCCGCACTGACCGTTGGGGAGGATCCACCGAAAATAGATCGAGATTTATTCTCGAAGCCACCAAGGCCGTCGTCGGCGCCATTGGCGCAGAGCATGTCGGCGTTAGACTGAGTCCTTGGAGCATGTTTCAGTCTATGAAAATGGAGGTGGATCTCGCCACCGAGCAGTTTTCACATATCGTGAGGGGACTCAAGGAGATCGGACTCGCGTACCTCCATCTAATAGAATCTCGGGTCGTCAACAGTGTGGATTGCGAGAAGAAGGAAGGATTGGAGTTTGCTTTTGATATTTGGCAGAATCAGTCCCCAATTCTGGTTGCAGGTGGTTTCGACAATGAGTCTGCCAGAAAGGCTGTGGATGAAGAGTACAAAAACCACGATACTCTGGTCGTATTTGGGAGATATTTCATTTCCACGCCAGACTTAGTGTTTAGGCTGCAGCGAGGACTTGAAATGAACCCTTACGATCGATCGACCTTTTATACGCCTGTCAGCGTGAAAGGTTATACCGATTATCCTTTTAGCCGGGAATATCTAGGCAAGGTTTCTGCTTAGGGGTGTAAGCAAGCCGGGGCAGTGACAGGACGCTGTGTTTTTCCCAGAGAAAGAAGAAACGGAGAATAAAGAGGAAAATGGATCGAATTTTAGCTATCCCCTGGTGTGTTATGATGCAATTCAGCTGTACATGGTTCGATTTCAATTCCTCGGGAATGTTGCCATATTGGGACAGCAACTTCCTCGGCGGCATAACGGGCAAACACAACATACTAGCATAACGACAAATATAACATATTATCATAACCAATCGTGATAATGATTCAAAATTATGTCGGATGTTTCCGGAAGATGTTGGGACCCAAATTAGACATAAATAGTGTCGCCTAGGAGCCATCTTCTTTTGTACAAGAGTTCTACACACAAATCATGTTGTTATTCGGGTCTCTCACTACACTCGGCTGGTCGGCCGTGCTTTTTAAAACGGCACGAGCTGTCATTACCGATGGACTGCTCATTGGGCCCAGTGTGTATGTTTCCGGCATGTTGAACGATTCCTGGAGTGGCATGTTCAACGTCGAACTTTTGTGCTATCTTGCCACGGTGGCATCATGGATCATCTACCGTGAGAAGACCGGCCTCCGTCGATTTTTATTCGCTGGGATTCAGATTCTGTGGGGAAACCTCTTCCTGGCGCCTTATCTCTTGTACAACCTCATCTCGGCGAACGGCAACATTGACGTTCTGCTGCTCGGTCGACAGCGACTCGCAGACATTGCTCAGACGCAGTCTCCAAAGCGTCTATGATACCCTAGTGTAAGATCCTTCCAAGCCAGCTCTATCTACCGTTGATACAAAACATCTTCAGCAGTTCTCAGGCTACAATATAAATCTACCACCTCGAAGGGTTTTAATTGCTAACTTTGCGTAGCCAGGGGTAAAAATATTTTTGTATGCTTGGTTGGGAAATAAAAATAGGGTGCGGTTGGGCATGTGCTACTGCGGCCAGGTGAACAAAACATCGGGCGGCAACAGCGACTGTCGGAGATGTTTTACGGGGGCTGCAGGCGTCTTAGGACAATTCAAGACGCCCAGATCTCTGTTCTTGGCCTGGCATGTGCCCTCGTTTGTATAATAGGAACGCGGAAAAGGAGCTTCTTTGGAGTGCGATGCGGTGCTCGCTTGGATGAAGAAAGGCCTTTAGCCTTACGTTAATAATCATATAGCCGCAAGTCTGCCAACTTTTACAAGGCTTGTGATGGGTGCGAAGTACGTTTGACTCTTTCAAGAAGCCAGTTTCGCCCTATACTTTCACAACATATTCTACTTCTACAATACCGAGTAGCCTGGGTAGAAATCTTTTTATATTCTTGGAGGATAAATAAAAGCCATGTGCTGTTCAATATAACCCCAATGCTAGATACCTCAAAAGGGTCACATCCATGACCCAGGCCCAAGCTTGGCCACCCAACTGGTTGGGTGTGGGGAGTAGTGGTCCAATGGTCAGTCCGCCCAGCGCCAATACTTTTACAAGAGCAATCGAACTCCGCGATTAAGCCTTAGTGCCTGGTGGTTTGGTTCTAGATTGTCCATTTAATACCATTAGATTCATCCATGGGTAGATATCAAACTTACGTGCACGCAGTGCCAGCGGGATTCTTTCTACAGCCAACCGTGATGTTGCACAACGACAACGGTACATTTGGGCAAATAACAGGTCCAGGTGCGGCGGAAGCAACACCGATAAAGACAGCAACGAGGGCGAGAGTGAACTTCATCGTAATCGGGAAAGATTGTACCAAACAAAGAGGGCGAAAACTCGTATAAGTGATACAGGCAGAGAGTAGGGAAGATTTTGAGAGATCTTCTCCCCTTGGCTGGGGATATTCTAAGTTATATAGAAATGAGTGTCTTGAGCATATACTAAAATCCTCGTTGAGGGATATCGAGGGGAGGAAGCAATGCCCCACCAAGGACAAGCCAGCTGGCTGGTTACCTGGGCCAAAAAGGGCGCTTCCAATCTAGACTAAAGTAGCCTCTCAATAGTTTCTCAGCCACATTCATGTACCAGGAGGCGGTCACAGCAGCACAGCGGAATGCAACGGGAGCTAGCTAGAAAGAGCAGCGGTTTTCAGGGAACCTTTCCCTTAATGACGGCAATTCAATTCAAGTGACAGGAACAGCGCCGATTCATTGCATCCCCAAAAGCAAATATGCCACGTAGCTCTGTGAGATGCCCTACGAATGACTAACCACTCGGTTAGAGAAACAAGGTGAGACAGTCCTCTGAGACAGAGCTAACCGAAACCCAAATTGTAATGCGATTGAATAAACAATCAAGGTCTGATACTATTCCAAATCTAGTAAAGGACTCGGATACCACATGTCATTGGGACAGGCAGGCTAATCAGACTTTAAGGTTCAGATTAGTGTATCCCTACAACCGGAGCGATCCTATGGAATGGGAGCTAGGTTGAGCTGCTTTCTTATGCTTTATTTTTTGGGGCCGTTAGAAGGGATGTCAGGTCATGAGGGGGGTCCAGGCTCCATTGCTTCAGCTATGTCTCGGTTTAGGGCTTTAACTAGTAGGTAGATGGGGGAAAGGCGATTTTAGCTTAGGTCCGTCGCATTCCCCTAGCTTAGCCACAAATGCCACTCTCACGCCATGCAAGTGTCCATCAGAAGTCTAGGCCTAGAGCCATCTTTTGTTCCCCTCATGGGACGCTGCGTGGCCAAAGATTGGCTTGGTGTCCAGGGAGTGGGCGTACAAGGTATAACTGCCCAAGCGAATGGAGGAGAAAATTATTCAAAGCCCTCTGGGAGCGCTTCCAGAAGCTGTCCTCGCTTACCTTCACATGCATTTCTTACTGTTTTCACCGCCTCTTCCGTAATGGTGACCTGGTCTGCTCGCTGATCAAGAAAAAGCTTCATTATTCCATCACTCTCTCAAGATTCGTTCATTGTAGCCTTCCCAACCTCTTCAGCAATGCTTTCCTCGTCTCCAAGTTGATCAAGCAGCGGTTCAACTTCTTCTTTACTAGTTCTTGCAATATTTATTACAATCTCTTTTGTGATAAGTATCTCATCCGCTCACCGGTTGAAAAGTAGTTTCATTAGCTCCTTTGAATTCACATCATATGCCTCTGTAGCCTTGCACAGCATCGCCTAGCTTTTCTGGTCATCCATGCCAGCTGTCTCCCTTTGCCGGGTTGAACCAATTCAATTTATTAGCTAAAAAGGCCACTGACTATCTCAGCTGCTACGTTGCAGATAGACTGTATTGGTTAGGCCAGCAGGTCCTGGATATCCCAGTGCCTAGCACCATGTTTTATCCCTCAATCCGTCTGAATTGTTCATACAGTGACCTTCCCTCGTATATTTCCCCATCATTCAGCCTCCCTGTAACTGAAGCAACAAACCTTTGATAGTTTGGCTGGTCATTTACCATCAGATCGTTCGTTACGTTCAAGTACAGAGTGCCGTTTTCTCCAAGGTCAAACCACATCTCTAGGCCCAATGGGGGTGGAGAAGAGACTGTTGACGGGTATTTGTCGTTGCCACCCCAAGGTCGCACCACAACGGCGTCAGTTGCGCAGCTAAGTTGGAGGAATTCGCCATCTTTTACAACCATACCAGAAAAGACTTCCTCCATCCTGTTATTTGAGCGAGGAATCTGTGCATCCGAAAACACCACCGAGTAGGGCCCTGCACGGGCGTGACCCCAGTATGTATGCCATAAATCGTCAGTGAATGGGGACAGACCCCAGTTCTGATCATGATACCCTACTCCAGTGAAACGCATCGACGTGTCTCCCACAACCATGTCAACTGTTGCGTCTGCATCGGGAACAGCATTGGCCCAAGCTACGTTAAGAAAATCAGTTTCGTTGGCTCCTGGGACGTTGGGCTCGCAAGTATATCTCGGCGGAGCGCGCTGATAATTATTAGTTCCCATTCCAGTTGCAGTCATCGGAATTATCTCACCGAGTGCATCGTAATCTTCCCGACAACACCGATTTCTGGAGAATCCACGCTAACCTCATAGACAATGTTGTCGTGCAGTAGGTTTGAGCCCCAGAATTTCGACCCAGTGCCTTTCCAGTCTCCTGACACACCCATGTTGTTGTCCAAAAACACCACTCCGCCATGGGCAGGTACCTTGAAAGAAAATTCGGTGCCATTTTTGAAACTTCCAGAAACCTCTACCGACAAGGGACCATCGACATAGCCACGAGGAAAGCCCTCCGAGCCGGCGTTGTAAAAAACTACATTGACCGATTCGTTGGCAGAAGAAGTCGAGACGACATCGAAATACCACCTTGGAGTAGTTTAATATACGGTTAATAAAAACACACAGAGCTTTTAGACGCACCATTCATATGCAGTAGCGTTGGCGGTGTTTGAAAGCTTTACCCCGTCGAGGGAAGTAGGTCCTGACACCATTTCGGCAGTTACCGTACCATTGTGTAGTTGATTCCGTAGAATATCGACTTTTCCAGTAGCAACTGCTACGGAAAAATATAACAGATGTAGTAGAATGCGGGCTTGAAGATTAAAAACCATTGCTGCTCGACAGGATAAGGATATATATCTTTTATAATCAAATGTAGTGTCGAGAAAAGAGATGCAGAGCATAGAAGGACTCATGGCGGTACTCTTTTATAATTTCTTGGACTGAGTAAACACCGATCAGAATCCCGTTAACTCCGTGACGGGCTAATATGAGTATCCGAGTAGGTTATCAGTTCAACAATGGTCGCTAACTTGCAGCTGTGGGGTTAGTCAGAGTCAATACCGTCAGCATAACATGACATCTATGCGGCCGACCAGATCACGCGAGATCATAATCAGCCTTTTTCTATATCAATTAAATTTGCAGGTGGCCAAAGTGCGTCTTTGCCGTTCTATTTCCTGCTTAATCAGTGCATCTTGACACAGGAGGAATTGCCTCGTCTATTAATCGAATTAGTGCGTTGCGTTGATACCTACAGTCACAAACATGTATCGAAATAATGAAATCAGCAACCTGAAAAATTTATAATTCTAGAAAACTTAAAACCCGTGGTATTATTGTAGGGTGTGTGAATGCAGGTCGGGATGAAAAAATAAATAGCCTGTTGACATGTTCCTAAGTAAAAGAATACAGCCCACGTATTATGTCAGGGGGTAGGAGGTGGCCATACTAGAAGCATGCGCGGCAATGCATTTAGTCGTAGCACTTTACCCACGTTGCCCACAAATTGTGGAAGCAGGTCACCCCGATGATACGAGTCAGTGGGAATGAAAGCCTACTCTTCTACAAAATATTCCTCAGTATGAAGACATATATTAAGAGCCTACTTCAGGACTTTGACTACTGCATTGCGTTCCTTCTTCTCCGCGATTATCCCCTCGCGCCAATACCACGCAGCAAGAATGGTTGCACCGGGACCGATGATTGGCAATAATGCCACCCAAAATGCCGCAAGCTCAACCCAGGTCCGGTTAACTATGCCAGCCTTCTTGAGGTCTTTGAATAAAAGGATCATCCAGAATATGCCACTCATAAAAAATGTGGCATAGTCCAGAGAACAGACCTTAGTTATAGACTTTGAAAGAAAAGGTCCTTCTGGCTCTTTGATAGCTGCAGCTACCTTGAAGAGTATTTGAAAGGGCATCAATGTTTTTGTGTTTGTGTAGAAAAAGGTCACGGCGGAAATCGTACCAATAGTCCAGGTTGCAAAGTGGATATGGGGGAGATCAGCCGTTGGATCTGACAGCCTAGCTTGAGGGGTTTCATCATTGACAAAAGCGGCAAGGAGTTGCAGGCAAATGGTCGTCCATATTGGAAATAACTGCCACAGTTCTACAATCAGAGCTCGTTGCTGCAGCTGGGGATAGAAAAACATCATGCAAGTCGGTAGCATGTATCCAAGGAGAAGTGAGCCGAGAACTGTTTTTGCAAACTTCATCTGGACTAGGCGAAGATCAGATGCTGCATAGCTGTAGATTGGAGACTGAACATAATGGAAAAAGAAGTAAAGAGGTCCAATGACTCCAGCGCCTTTGAACTGGAAAAGCAAGGCAAATAAAAGTGGCCTAGTGGTCAATCTTAAGCCGTCTGCTATTTATTACATTGAGGATAGTTACACTTACAGTTGGCTCATAGTGAGAAAGTTGGCACGGCGGTTTGCTTCAAATAGCCAGATTAGATAAACCGGTGCTAGTTCCATCAAGAATGATAGAAGCTTGAGGCGCAAATTCGAATCAATCCCCAAGGCCGCAGGCAAAAACAAAACTTGCAGTGGCTTAGTGAGGTCTGCCACGCTTGCTATCGGATAGATGGAATGATTTAGTTCGATTGTCTCGTGATTCGTTCGCAGACTGCCTTGAGACAAAACATCGTCAACATAATTGGATATTTTCTCCGCTGAGAATACAGTTGAAATCTGAAACTGAGCGAATCCAGCGATCAGGAGAAGAGGGAAAGCCAGGATCGCTCTCCAGACTCTCCTCTCCAAATGGCCAACCCCTTGAGATTGGTTGAACGGCATAGTTGCATCTAACGACCGCTGTGGAACCGGCAAGAAGTCCAGCTTTTCCGCTCCAATCATATTTGCACATCCCAAATTGGCAAAGAAGTCGCCAGCTGAAGGCACCACGTACCGAGACAAGACCCAGTCAAGTTTTGTGTCAATGGCCTGTGTTCGCGTCATCTTGTTGGCTATCTCCAGGATCGCTTTTGATCGGAGAAGTCTCCGGGTCTCGTATTCTAGGAGAGCCTTTTCAATTATTTCGCTGGGTGGTTTAATACCATCATCCACCGAGTTTAGCATCTTCTTCAGGCTATTAGCAAGGGCGGCAGCACTTTCGATGGCGTTGTTGCCGCCTTGTCCCAGATTTGGCGTCATCTTATGAACGGAATCACCCACGCAAACGAACCGCCCACAAGTCCAATGCTCAAAGAAGAACTCTTCCAATGGAAGAAGCGTTGCGGAGAGTCTATTATCCCAAAGGTCGCCGAGAGTCACAGACTCCGTCACTTTGCGATGCCTGTTTGCAGCAACATATTCCTCCATGTCCGAGGCAGAGAACCTTGGAATGTCGGCAAGCTTGTAAGACTTGTCCATTTTGTGAAAGTTGAACCAGTATGACTTTTGGTCTTTTCCTCCAGCTGTGAGAAATGAACAATCTTTCCCAAAGGTAATATGATAATCGGTTGGCAACAAGCCCTTGACCCCTTGAGAAATACCAAAGAGGCATTTGTACTCGGATTTTCCAGCTGTTGCAAGTTCAGTTTTATAATCATTTTCTGGTGTAACATTTCCTTACATAGCTTTTCGTCGTCGCTGAATTTGCCTGGGTGGTGTGTTTCTGCGTGTCGCCACATCTCCTTCCGAACAACACTGTTAACTCCATCTGCACCTACAATGATGTCCCCAACATATGATGAGCCGTCGGCGCAAGTAGCGATGATTTCGTGTGATTTTTGCTTCACCGCTGTGATCTTCTTGCCAGTCAGGATCTTGGACTTGTCCTCTATCTTTTCATACAAAAAAGTGAGTATCTTCTGTCTGTCGAGGAAGCTAATAGGATATCCAAGCCTAGTCGTGAATTAGCTCAGAAAATAAAAATTAGCTAAATAGCTCAATGACACTCTGGTTCACCTCTTATGCATAAGACGGGCGGCATCGTTTTTAGCAAAGCTCTTTCCATCAGAAGCTCTATCGTGCATAGTCTCCAATAATATGATCTCTTCACATATCTTCTCATACACACCCAACTGATCCAGAATCCGGTTTCCGTTGCCTGCTGTCGCTAGAGATGCTCCAAGCTTCGGGGCAATATCATGGAACTTTTCCAAAACAACGTAGTCGATGTTCGCATGCTGAAATGCGTTTGCTAGTGTCAGCCCAGCTATGCCTCCACCGGCAATAACCACTTTTAGGTTTACAGAAGTAGAGTTTTGTTGATCCATTATTGCCACCGGAGTAAATCAGCAGACCAAGATTTCGAGTATGCCTTCCGCCTCGCAACATGGAGAAGGTGCCTCAACTTAAGCATCCGTGCGACTTTCAATTCTTACAGAAATCATGATGTCTAAGAAGCCGCAATCCTGACAGCAGAGCCGGAAAAAACCTATATTGGTTGCTTGGTGTTCCTTTTCCGAGTCGCAATTACAAATCAAATATCCGGCTAGACCATCGCTTCAGCGAATCATGCAAATGTCCGACTGTGGGGTAATCAAGGGCGGGTCCCCCAACGACATTAATAAATGAGAGTGTTTTGCTTTTGAGACTAAGCAGTAATTTTGATCGCGATAAGAAAAAAAAGAACTACTTGCAAAGCTTGTATTGGTTTTGGAAAATGCTGAAGATGGAATTGGTACGGCTTAAAGGCACAAAGTATGTGCCAAACTCTCGATTTCCCGTCATCATCTACCGCAACGTTCTTCCACTCACCAGCGACCACGATGCTGTCACGGCCCTGTTGAACGGTAATGGATTCAGAGTAGACGGATACTTTGGGCCCTATGGTCTCAAGCACTATCATTCCAATACACACGAGTGCTACGCATTTGTTGCCGGGAATTCTACGATACTGCTGGGTCGAGGGGAGAACGACGATGATGTACCTGGGACCGAGATTGAAGTTTCCAAGGGCGATGTGCTTCTAATTCCGGTGAGCATCTCTGGAATTTTTTCACTACCTGTGTAGTCCTGTTGAGGCTCTATCCCACCCCTGTTCACAGTCCAACTCTAGGGAATTTCTATTCATAACTAATGACTACTAGGCTGGTACTGCACATAGCAATGTCAAATCCAGCGATGGCTTCCTCTATGCAGCTAGCTATCCAATGGTATTGTTTTGGATTCCGTCGCGTAAATAAGATCACGACTGACAATGTATCTTCAGGATAGTCCTCATTGGGATGTGCGCAAAGGTCTGGAGGACGTTGACACGACGGAAAAACTAAGGGAAAATGCCTTATCCGTCATGGTCCCAGAACATGATCCAATATTCGGGAAAGGGGGCCCAATGAAGTCTCTCTGGAATGATGACTAGAACATTGTATTTAGCTTCTCAATTTACTTGCAACTTGACACCAATGGCTTCCTTTTACGTTGGACTTGACTCACGTTTTATGAAGATTTATAATACCATCGTATCAATCATACACAACAAACTCAGACACACGTTGTCAAACTTGACACGCGTAGTTTTTCTCGTATACCGTCGACGCTCAAGCTAGCTCAAAGCAACACTAATAGCATCAAGTAAAGCTGTCAGATCAATGGCAATGGGAAAACAGTATGACATTGTTCCCAATAACTCGGATTTGATTACGTTGAATGATAAATGCTTGCCATGGTCATCTGATGTAACCTTGCGAAAACAAGGACTAGTTCAATTTTGTCAATGACTAATGAACCAATAATGCAAATATCCGTCACTGTTATTCCGGAACACCTTAGAAATCACAAAAGGACTCGACGATTGATAATCTACACTTTGGCATCTAGGATCTCTCTGAACATCTGAGACGTAGCTATTCCGAAAATGTAAAAGAGCCTTATCCTCGGTTGTATATCCTTCGCAGCTCCATCTTCGATTACTCCAAAGTTGTGGGAAACTTTGAATTCTTGACCTTTCAGCTTATTCGCGACATGCATCGGCCTTACCGGTATCAAAAAGCCCTCTAATCACAACACAACTACCATGCCTCTCGTAAACCAGGGTTCCAAACTCGACGCATACGGCCTTGAGTTCCGCAACTGGCCCGGTGCTGGAGAGGCATCTTCAGCCGCATTCGGTCTCAGTCATACAGTAATTGTGCCTGCTACTGGAAAGAGAGTTGTGGTCGGTGGCCAAATCGGCCTCAGAGAAGATGGGAGCGTCTCAAAGGATCTTCGAGAAGAAGTAGCCGAAGCATTCCGGCACATCCATTTAGCGCTGAGGTCTGCTGGTTTTGGAGAAGAAGCATTGGAATACGTTTTCCAAGTTGGTGTCCCCTGCCGATTTTGACACTAACATTACTAATAGATTTTTATTAGATTCAGACAATAGAGATGCGGGGGCATCCTGGGCTCACCGAAGTTGTTGTTGAAACTGCTCAAACTTTCTTCAAGAATACAAAACCGGCTTGGATCGCCATGGCAGTTGAAGCATTTCCTCTTGCAGATATTCACTTTTCGATTTCTGTAGAGGCTTACTTACCCTAGTATTACAAATGCATAACTTTTACATTATACCTTCTTGTGGAAGTACTTAAGATAGGATTACACTAAAATCCCAAATCGAAGACTGTGAAATTGAGAGGAAGCTGCTTTGCTTATCTGGCGCTGGGACCGAAGCTCTTATCTTATCTTATCACGGATATCGGTGGGGCGCTGCTCGTCACATGACCTACCCTATAACAACGATCCTTGTGTCTATCGCGAAAGACCCTCGACCCCAACACTGCATTTGGGTGATCTTGCCTTCTACCCTATGAAATGCTGGACAATCTCGAACCCTAAAATATGTTCCATAGTCTTGACGTGGAGAGAAAATGGAGGCAAGGCTCAACTAACGTACAGATGATTGCTTCAACATGCTCTGATCTTGAAGAGAGGGTTTTCCATTCTACTAGACACAATATCCTTTACCCAACATATCTATACACTTCCATATATTGGACTACTTGAGTCAGTTCCAACCCAACTACGTCGAAAAGTCCAGGTACATGTTTTTCCAGCACTAGGAATTAAATTATATGCCAGTAGCAGCTGGAGACAACTCGAGTCATCGCTCCATCTCCAAAAATGATAACACATTACAGCCGATACATTCGGGTGACGTGATTCGTGGTCCGGAGAAACCGACCAGAGAGAATCCTATAATTAGCATAGGAACAGCAGCCTTGTTCAAGTTGGGTTGACCCATAGTTTACATAATTTACATTCAGCCGTTTCCGAAGCAAACCGCCAGGGTCCACGTATCCATTTTCCATGCTAGGCCGTATCTGGTGTTGCTTTGCCATGCTCTCATTGGCTGATTTGGGACAGAAAATCAAGCTATGCCCAAACAGGTGGCGATGGATGCCTTCAACATTTCTCCTTGTCAAGCTTCACGAGGTGAGCATCTGGGGTAGGGTAGGGTAAGCTTGATAGACTTAAATATGAGAAGATTTCCTCGGTTAGAAAGCGTTCTCACTAATTTTCTTTCTAGTTTAAAGATAAGGCTTAGTCTTTGACCCGGCCTTTTTTCTCCCCAAACTTCAATTCATCCTCTAACCTCTGATCCAGCCCCTAACACAAGCAACTTCAAGGATGGCGGATGAACCACCAATCACTCCGCAAAGTTCGGCCACAAGTCCTCTATTTTCTCCTTACATGCTCGGGGGGGAGGGCTCTACTGCTTCTTTGAAGCTCGCCTATGGATCGGTAAGGCCCTGCACCCCGATGGCACAAATCGCCCACTGACGGAATTCTGGCAGAATGGAAATGCAGGGTATCAAACGCTAGACCTGAACGCGATCATGGCGATGGGTGGCTTAGTAGAGGGCTCGCCATCGCCGACAGTGGACAGCACATTACCAGAGGGCCTAGATCCCCACCTGGGCCCAACCATTGTCCAGAACGCCAAAACGGTACAGATGCTCTTCCCTGTCGCGTCTTTCACGTGCTAATCCAGACCGCAGAGACGCCGCGTGCAGAACAGGCAAGCACAGCGCCGATTCCGCGAGCGCAAGGAGCAGCTGCAGCAGACGCTCCAGCAAAAGTCGGAGGATCTTCACACCGAGTTCCAGGCGCTCCACGATCAACACGCCAGGAGCACGGCCGAAATTTCGCGGCTCCACAAGGAGAACGATGCGCTGCGCTCCGAGGTCAAGGACCTCCGCCAGCAGAGACGCCTGGTGCTGGCCGTGCTGCAATTGGTACAGCGAGGCTCGCTGTCGCCATCCAAGGCTGGAGGAGATGCGGCATTTTGGGATTACCTCCGATGCTGTTTGGGGGACTTCACCGAAGATCCCTCGCCACCTCACAACTTGAACTAGTTGCCTCATGCTCTCCGGATTTCTTTTTTTCCCCTTCCTGAACTGGTCTACTGGCGTGACAGGGATGGACTATCGCCCCTCCTTTTCGCAATTGTGCCCCGAAATCATGCTCTCGCGGGGCAAATTGCTATTGTGTCTTGGGCGAAAATTCCAGGACACTACTGCGTGATTGCATTCATGCTCTGGAACAATGTGCATCTTTTTGGGTTCTGGGATTTGGGCCAATTTCTCTGAGGCAGCAACATGTTTGTGGCTCCAGAACCCTTGCCCCCTTTTCCAACACCTCGCCAATATGCACTGCAAGCTGCAGCTCCCACAACCATGCGGATTTCGCTCTGCTGTCGAGGTGATGCAGTTGCTCGTTGGCGGGATATCGTCCAAGCCATGAGTATCCGCCCTATCCGAGTGGACGGCAAGTTCCGGCTGGGGCTTAGTCTTGGCTGTCAACATGGCAGCCCTCGCTAACGGCGTGCTAATCTCGAATTGAGCTTTTCCCGCTATGCCACGTGATGGACGTTTGACGGACCGTTTTCCCTCCCGTGGCTGGAGATACGATGCTCGCAGGCATCGCACTTCCGCCACCTGCCTCCCAGACCTCAGATCGGTGCCACAGTCACCGCGTCCATCAGCCAGCATGCCATTGGGTTCTTGACAGCAGGGCCTGAGTTCGACTTAGCGCCCCCGCCCCGCATCTGCGCCTATTTGGTCGAAATTTCGAAGCGGGAATGCAATTTCAGATCGATGCTATGGGATTGAAACTTGTGGCGGTTTCCCACAGTGCAGTGCTGCATTTGAAACGAGGAACATAACCACCGCAAATGGAGACAAGGCCACAGCCTCATGGTCCGGCATCGCATCATCGACTACCAGACGATCACTTTATCCCGACTCCACTCGTTTCCCAAAGTGGACGAAACTGATACCAAATGCCACCGAAAGCAAAAAAAGCACAAGGGGACCAGTTCATCTTTGTCGGGGGACCGGCGTTGACGGACAAGAAGGGCCCGATCCGATCCAAGCTTTTTCAGCAAGCACACCGCAAGAAAAAGGTCCAGCAAAGAGAAGATGCGGCGGCCGAACGAGAAGCGCTGTTGAGGGGCGAAAGGGATACAAATTGCACTTGCCATGACGAGCCCGCCCTCTTGGCAGCGCAATCGCAAAACACGGGTTACCAACCCATCCGGCCAAAGGCGCCTGAGACTAGGAGACCAGGACAAGGCCAGCCTTGCTCGTTCTGCGAGAAACAGGGTCCTCCGCAAAGCCAAGATCCCGCCATACAAGTTTGGGACCTAGGAGCCGGCACCTTCAACCCCATGATCCCCATCAACGACTTGACCTCGCAGCTGAAGGTGCAGGAGATTTTGAACTTTGCCGGTACCACAATCTGGCCAAATTTCCGCCCGTTGGGTTATACATCCAAATGCTATCAGTTCTGGGCGTTTCCATTGGACGACGAGGTAAAGCTGTACGCCGTTCTCTGGTCATCTTCATACCACCAGGACGTTCTCCGCCTAACCTACGGCGGCCCAGACTATCAGGCTGGATCAAAGGAACAATTTCGACTGAAGGGGCTGGCCTTGGAAAGTCTGCGAAAGGCAGTCAGCGCCTACACTGGCGCGACTCCCATAGACAGCATCATCATGTGCATTCTCTTTCTTGCTGTCAACGACTCACACGGCACGCGATTATATCGCGAACCCAGCCCTTTCAACCCCCCGTTTACCACTCTACACGCTCTAGACCTCTATGGCAGTCGGAATTACCATCCGCTTCATTGGACAATTATCCAGGACCTGCTGGCAAAGTTCGGTGGCGTCGAGGTCCTGAGCACCTTTGCGCTTGCTTGGCTGCTCTCCATAGCCGACATTATGAATGCGGCACACACCCATCGAAAGCCCATCTACCCATGCCTCGGCGTTGATGGCAGCAGGCTTTCGCTGGAACCCCCTCTGGTATTATTCTCGCCATATAATCTTCACTTTGCTCAAGATGCGGCTGGATCCGGGTTTGAAGAGCTCCTCGCCATGGAACCCCCGGTGCAACAGGAGCTCGTTACTACATTTTCACATGTCGGGCAGCTGTCACGCGTGTTGCAACACTACGCGAGGGAATCTTGCAGCCCAGGAGCTCTGGACCTCCTTGGCGATAGTCGGAATTATGTTCACCACCGTCTATTCTCGTCGCCCGACGAGGAAGATGCCACCGAAAAAATTCTGCAGTACTTAGACCAATCTTTGGAAGCGACTGAATTATCCCGAAATGTCTATATAACATGTCGGGTTGCATTGCATCTGTATGCCAATCACGTCACCTTCCCAATTCCGCGATCAACCATCGTGAGAGGGCCCCTGCTGCAATCCCTCTGCCCCAAAATCCAATCCCTGGCGGAGAATGGCGTTTCTACGGCCTTATTGCTGTGGTGCGTCAGCGTTGCGCTGATCGCATTAGACATTCCCTCTACTGGACAAATGTTGGCCCTATTTAGGAGGCTCTGTCGTGATCTGAAACTCAACGGCTTGGACGACTTGCTGGTACTGCTTCGAACATTTGCTTGGATGGACACAGCGGTGGAGCATCACTACAAAAGGATGCACAATGTTACGAAATTGTGGTAAGGTGATGCTTGCACTTTGGAGTCGTGTTTTGTATTGAAAGATCAAGTATCCACAGGGACAATCCTGTTTCCCAGAAGGCAGCACCACCATTTCATACCTTCATGTTAAAACAAACATGTATTAGTAAGACGCATCTATAGTAATGAGCTGAGAAGGAAGAGTAGATGCCGATCGGGTTGTGGGTTACCGGCACCATCCAGTATGGTTACTTTCCAAATGGGAGGGAGAACTTCTGTCCCTAATTTCCTCGTCGAGCTAATCTAGCAGATGACCTAAATAAGTCGTAAGCTCCATCTATCATATTATGGCGTGATACCGGAAGTAGAGCTGAAAAGTTACTCGCTACTCCTGTTTGGAATG
The DNA here is from genome assembly GCA_003031705.1 of Calonectria naviculata. NCBI lineage: Eukaryota > Fungi > Ascomycota > Sordariomycetes > Hypocreales > Nectriaceae > Calonectria > Calonectria naviculata. Next base: position 222,366 of record NAGG01000058.1, read on the forward strand.
ATGCCGGTCTAATATTTATTCTGACCCTCCGGGACACTTTGCGTGCTATGCAAGCACACAAAAGAACCGAATTTTCCGATAATGAATGATCTTGGGCTTCTAGCTACTTTTGGCACTGGCTAGATAGATTTACAACCCTTTTAAGCTGTCTCTTTAATATCAAGTTGTTTTCCAAAACTTGTTCATGTATTCGTACACGCTCGTAGGCTTTACCTCTGGGCACAGCCGGTTTAAAACTGGGGATAAAACTATTTCATCTTCCCTGTCTCGAATACAAGCTAGGTTGATCTCAGTCCATAAGATGTTCATAAAATCTTCCTGGGGGGTGGTAGCTAGCCGCTCCTCAAGGTCCGCCCGAGTCAGTAACTTCACCTTGAATTTCTTCCCAGTGATCGCTTCAGCATGGGCTAATAACTCGTCCATGGTCAAGGTGTCGCCGGCCATCATCATCTGTTCCTCCCACTTCGGGAGGTCAAGCGATGCGGCTACGAACCGACCAATGTCTCTCATAGTGGTGAAGGTTATTCGCGGGAACTGACCGTCGTCTTTAATAGGAAGCTCCGCAATGCCGTTTTTCAAGCTGATCAAAAAGGCTCCGGACCCATCTGCCATCGGACCCTCCTTTCGAACTCCCTCGCAAGCCTCGTCCATACCAGGTTTATATCCGCCTCCATTTTGAAGTTCAATTCGAGTCATGGAAGTTGTCTCGTCCGATGCAGGCTCAGATGTTGGGTAAATGCCGTGGCCAATATAGTTCATGAACGCGCCTTGATTGAAGTTGGCAAACTCAATCTTGCCCCTGTGCTTTACACATTCGTCATGTACACCCTCGTTTGTCCATTGAAGAGAACCCAACGTTGCCCAGCCCTTGGGCCCAAAGCTCCACTGAGAAGGAGCGAACCGCTTGCATCCCGCCTTGACCGCAGCGTTGAGGAGGTTGATCTGGGTCTGTGCTTGTCTGCCATCAATTGCGGATGTTACGGAAACAAGTGTGTGGACACCTCCAAGAGCACTGGTGAGTGACCCAAGAGAGGAATAGTCCACGGCTTGAATCGTGTGGCGCTTTGCTTGTTGATCGACTGCATTGAGCCACGCAGGGGTATGAGTTGATCGGGAGAGGATGACCAAATCCCAATGCGACAGTTTCGGGTTTGCCAAAACAGCAGTGGCAATGGCCCTGCCCAGAGTGGGTGACGTCCCACCAGCAAGTGCTAATGTAGGCATTGGAGCAGGGGATATACTGACAGGATAAAGAGTAAAAACAGTCACTGAACATCGGCTTAGTCGATTAAGATCCCTTTGTGGCATCATTTATACAATAAGAGTTCTTCCCCGCCTTGCAATTGCGCACTCCGAGAGCCCCGAAAACTCTCTACTGTCAAACAGCCTAGGGGTCCGCGGGACCCGTAGTCCACACATTTTAACCCACGCAGGTTTCTTAGCGGTTCCTAGCAAAACAAGGTCCCGTACCGCGTATTTTGGACTTCCGCTACTGTGATCTTCTAGGACAAGTCGGATAAAATTTAATATTAGTCAATCCATTGAAACCTACAAAGCTAATTAGCATATAATAACATTGATAAAAGAAGCTATTTTAAGCACATATAGAGGCCCCTTTTTGCTACATATCCCACGAGTTCCCTAAAGATTGCTTAATTTTAAAGTCCTATGTTAGTGACTTTGCAAAGTCGAACTTGTTTAAAAACTGTTCCACATCCTGTAAAAACATTTGGGTCTCTTCCAGTGCGGCAAAATGTCCTCCCTTAAAGTTTGTTAATAAAATAGTGACTTGAAGTTGTAATGACATTAATTAAATCAATTTACATCTGCTCACCTTTCTGTGGTATTTGTATTGTATCATGTTTGGATACAGCCTCTCCACCCAAGGCTTGGGAACCATCATGATGTCAAAGGCAAATGCCGAGTATCCGAACGGCTTTTCCTTGGAGTCCTGCAGCCTTCCTCCTAGCATAATCTCTCGGTAAGGATATATGCTCCGCGGGAAGCTGGATGTAAACCAATACAAGCTCGCGAAGTCGAGGATAGTACTCAGCGGAAGCGGTTGGTGCGGGTTTGCCCAGTCTACGAACTTCTCTCCGATCCTATGCACAATTAGCCGAAGCGACATGCTTGTATGTGATACGGAAATTACCAAGCCAATAGAGCCAGTGGGCTTGCCGATAGAGCAAGACCAATAGTAGAAGGCTTTGTCCCGTGCTGCACAGAATAGGCCGTACCTGTAGCTCGCCACTGCTGTATAGCCCTCTGTTGCGCCGCTTCTTCCGCGCTGAGATCATCGATGCTGCCAACATCGTCCCCGGCGACCACCTTGAGCATGTTTACTTGTGTCTTGTCAGCTAATCCTTTTACTCCTTGGCTTTGTAGAATATACTGACCGTGGAAGGCCTTGCATTCATCGAAGGAGGCTGACATAATTCGCGCCAGCATGCTCCCAATATCACCTCCTTGAGCAACATATCCGTTTCCAAAACCAAGTCCAATCATCAACTGGTTCATAATTTGCGCTGCATAGGTCATCGTGAGCCCCACATGTGTAGGGCTTGATGAAAACCCGTACCCTGGAAGGGACGGGACGACGATGTGATATGGAAGTGACTCGGGCGTATACTTGCTTACCAGGATGTCAAGCATGGGGAGGAATTCAAGGAACGAACCTCGCCATCCATGCATAAAGATGACAAGGAGCGCATCCCTTTTGTAAGAGAAGAGCGCACTGAAGTGAATGCTGAGTGGTCCACAGTGGTCGTGGTCGAGGGTAACTGTGTAGTTGGGAAATGCATTAATGCGATGCTCAACGCTACGCCAGTCGAGGTCCAGCCAGGCTTCCTTGGCTGCAACGAGCCATTTTCGAGACACGCCCATACTTCCGTCTTGTTGGTTCTCCCATGTAACAGGCCCTATCTTTGATAGCGTCAAGAGATCTTTGAAATCAGCAATTTCATCATCTGAAATCCGGATGGTGAAGGATGCGGGTTCGCTCAGACACGTGCTGGGAACATTTCCGAAGCTGTGTGCCATCCTTAAGGTAACTGCGTTTAAATCGACGAATAGTGTTCTTGCTGTGAAATAGAAGGGGAAAGAATATAAAAGAAGTCTTTAGATGCGCAGAAGCCTTGAAAAGAAGACCAAGTGGGCCGGTTTATGACCGCAATAGGTGTAAAAATTATGAGTTAAGAGAAAACTACAACAGCTAGCTGATGCCGAAGTAGCTGAAGCTTTGGGAATTGAGTAATGATCCACCTTGGATTGATTGATAAATATCTCATTACGTTTTATGCCCGAGTCGGTGAGATATTACAAATCAAAATGCCATAATTTATGCTTTGCAAGTTTTGGTTTCCTTGCTCCGACTGAGTAGACAAAGCAGTCCATTTTTCAACCTTTGTTAATGCGAGCTCAGGCGCAGCGGGCAAAGGAACCCTGCATTCAGCGTCTTTGCCAATCCAAAACTTCTTTTGCTCAACTCTATCTCTCGCTCTTCATTACGCAGGATACTATTCATTTAGCTCAGTAGTTTAGTGCGAACAGTGCCTTTATTATTAAAGAAACTCGAAAGAAGAAGAAAATAAAGAAATCACGCAATTACCCCCCAAAAAAACGCATCATGAAATAAAAATCGGTCAACTCTATTACATGCTCATATGCAACAACAGGTCCCTTCGCTGTATCTCTTTCCCCCCTAAGCCTAAAAGCCATGTTTTTCAAACTCCTCCTCAGTCCAGTCCCATAATGTCTGGGCAATCTCATCTTTGTGCAAAATCTCATCCTTGTACAACTTCATCTTTTGGTTGTAAAAGCCTCCACTCAATACACTTTTCCCGTCTGCAGTGCTTGCCCATAGCTGTGCACGGGCGCCGGCTCGAACGTCTGTTAAGATGATGGAACCGACCACGTCAATTAAAACGCCAAGCCAGGGTCGCCTCTTCTTGAGATCATCAAGCAGGCCGGTATTGACAACGCCAGGGTGGACTGCGACAAATTTGATGTCTGGGTATTTTTGGCTCATGCTTCTAGTGTGGTAATAATCGGCAAGCTTCGATTGCCCATAGCGTGCCAGGCTAGATATTTCGTCGAGTGGTGTTTTGAAGCGCGTTAGAAGCAACCCCTCTCGTGGCGCTTGCTTGTAGAGCTCAGAGCTCAGGTTGACAACCCGAACGTCTCGGTGCTCTTGGGCCGTTTTTGCCAAAACAGGGAGCAACAGCTTGGTAAATAAGGCAGGGCCCAAATAGTTTGAGCCCAACTGTACCTCGTAACCATCCGTTGTTAGTCCGGGGGGAGAAGCCATTAGGCCAGCATTGTTCATCAGGATGTCCAAGCGACTCGATTGGCCCAGGAATACCTCGGTGGCTTTTTTGATGGACGCAAACGATCCCAGATCCAACTCGAGGAATTTTATTCTTCCCTTTACCGCCGGAACTGCTTTTTCAATCTCGTTGATGGCTGCATTGCCCCGTGCCTCAGTTCTGGCAGTGAGAAATATGGCTGCAGGGTTGTGCTTGGCAAGCTGTAGGGCGCTCTCCTTGCCAAGTCCGCTGCTGCCTCCAGTTACTATAATGACCTTGTTGGAAAGGTCCATTATGTCTTTGTCAGGAGAAAATGTCATTGTGACAGACGAGGTACCGAAATGAGATAAGAAATGCAATGGGTCGATGCAATTGCCAACAGACTAAGTCCTGTTAGTAAAAGTGATTGAACTGGCTGCAGATGCTCTATAGGGGACAATCTCGCTGTTTTAAATGAATTTCAAATTCAAATATCTAGTGATCTTTACATTTACACACATTCTATTGCTGATTAACAATATAATTCAACGCTTGGACTTGCTAGAACAAACCTCGGCTGCTTTGATGACCAAAAGCCTGACGCATTGACTAGCCTGAATGGGCTAAGGGCTGGTGGATCACCGGTGCCTGAATCGATCCGACGCCGTTCTTACCTAATAACTCCATCCCACTTAACCTTTGCCGCCCATCGGACTTGTTGTTTGACCGAATTGACAACAGTAAGCATGGTTCAACCGCAACTGATGTCGTGAAAAACAGGCCGGGCCAAATAATTCATTTACAGCTACCCGTTCCAAGGGCAGGTTTCACGCCAAAACAATGAGACATGTGGTAAAACTAGGAGTGTAAATTAATATTAGCCGGTTTAGTAGTAGTAATTTTACCACCCTGATTATAACAAAGCGATCATTTGACTCCACAATTTGGTTGGTCTGCTAAGAGATACTGTTTTGTTAGTCCTCCAATTCATCCTGTCTGCTACTGATACAGGTTACTGACAGCGCCCTCACCTGAGTACCAGACAGAGCAAATTGACTAAGCGGACTCTAACTTATGTTGAAGTTAACTTGGAGTATTAGATGATCCACCCTATTCACAGAAACTGCCATGGTTAGGGGGAAATAAGGGGGGAGTTGTTATTTGAAGGCCAATTGATATGTTTATTCTAATAGAGATGCAATTCCTGTCTTGTGGCTGGGTAAACCTATGCCGCGTATTTTGAGTGCAAAGCTGAAAAAACTATTTAAGCATATAGCAGTGGAATGGCATCGGCAAGGTTAAGTTCCACCTCAGTGGCAGTTTCCTCCGTGATCAATTTGACTGATCGCTCTGCAAGTTCTTGGGCCAATGGGTCTGTCCTTTGTTCATAGAACTCCTGGCTATCGGCGAGAATATTTTGCAAAGAAGGCAGAGCGCTTCGATTTATGCTCCGCTTGGCCCCATGTAGAGCAGTCAGGGGAAAGAGACTTAACCTGGCTGCCAGTTCGTCAACGTAGCTGTAGAGCTCCGCCGAGGTTTCGAACGCCCTATTGATCCAGCCAATCCTCTCAGCCTCGGCAGCCGAAATGTCTTTGGAGCTCAGTATATATTCCATCGCAAGACCCCTCCCAATCAAGCCGGGGAGGTACTGGCTCCCTCCACCACCAGGAAGCAGACCAGAGCCTACCTCTGGCTGGCCGAGCACTGTGTCGGTTCTGGTTGCAAAGCGCATGTCCAAAGCTGAAAGCAGCTCATTTCCCGCACCGCGGGCTCTTCCCTCGACAGCGCCAATTGTGACCTGGCGTAGAGTTGAGATGTTGTACATCAACGTTCCGAATTTGTTCACGAATCCGGCTGAGGGCTCTAGCGTTAGTGCGAATAATTTAGAGTGTGGGTCGAGATGAGTACTCACGATCGGCCAAAGCTGGCATGCTAAGGTCAAGATGTGCGATGAAAAATCTGGGAACATCGCTGTTGAAAATGACAATCTTCGTTTCGTTGTCGTTTTGGAGCAGAGACACAAGGTCAGTCAAGTCATCCTGGGTGTCCTGATTCCAAAGGTTGACTGCGGAGGATGGGTTATGGAATGTTACTTGAAGGATGCTCGCATTCACAGATGTCTTCAATCCCTTGTAGTCTGGAAGTGTGAGGGACAAACCAGGTGTAATCAGTGCAAGCACTGACGCTAGGAGGGATAGTTGCAAGGACAGCATGCTGATGCGAACGACGTGTTTGGATTGCGATGAATGATGAGAAAGGAGAAGATTGCTCAACACGATGTACCCCGGAAAGATATACTATTTCCAGGCACCTTGTACCACCATGCCATAATTCAATGCGTAAAGGGACCTAGGGATGTACAGAGCTTTGTCATTACCGGATGACAAAGCTCAAATAGTTGAGTTTAATTTATTAATGTAATTGATTTGGAATTGTCTGAACCATAAAAACCGGGATATAATTTTTAATATGTGAATTATTGTCACGCTAGACTGTAGATGGAGTATGCCAGCAAAATCCCATTGAAGTTCCGCGGTTGGAATGTGGATGCCAGCAGAACATTTGTCAACTATTGTTTATATCAATTGGGTCCTATTTCTATGCTGTACATTCAATCTAAATCTAAAAATTTCCAGTTAATGAACGATGCTTGAATACGATGGCATGTACGTACTGCCAAGGTTTCCCTTTGTAGTTTCAAAAAAATGACGTGTGAGAATGTAATTTTTACTTAATGAGAAGGCTCTGGCTAAATTAATTTCTTAAACAGTAATCAATCGTATGTTCTAGCATCATAGCATTGAAAATCCAAGAAAGTTGCTAGTTCAAAGCTTCATGTCGGATCTGTTACAAAGCGGCCCGTGACCCAGCGCCTAGTCGTGCGGAGTGGCATGGCGTTTTGGTAACCGGGGAGATATTTGCTCCGATACTCCGCTCATGGTTTGGATCTCCGCCATATCTTCAACTCCTTTCACTGCCTTAAAACAGATATTCAATTGCACATAAACGCCTTCGTATTTCCATCTTCACACAGGCCCACTATCAAATAGCAACCGCATCATACACACTATGGACGCCCTCGTGTCCAACCGCAGTCTCCTTAGTCGCGTCTTCAGTGCGATAACCAAAAAGTCCATCGGAGGCCCAGGAGGCTTCGTTCAGAATGGGGTACCGATCCCTGCAATTGGCAGCAACGAAATATTGGTCAAGGTGACGGCTGTGGCGTTGAATCCAACCGACTTTAAACACCTCGATCTCATTTCACCCCCACGCTCCATCATCGGTTGTGATTATGCAGGCGTGGTGGATAAAGTTGGCGACGCGGTCAAGACAAAATGGAAGCTGGGCGATAGAGTCGCTGGAGCTGTTCACGGTGGACTTTACCCTGACAAAGGTGCCTTCGCCACATACTTGAAAGTGGAAGCAGACTTGGCTTGGAAGGTTCCAGACGACATGACTGACACAGACGCCACCACCTACGGGATTTCTGCCATTACAGCTATGCTCAATTTGAATGTTCATCATGGCATACCATTCATTACCGACGAAAAAGCTCAAATTCGGCGAGATGAACCCATTTTCATCTACGCCGGATCCACGAGTGCTGGACTGTTCCACATTCAGATTGCAAAGGCTGCCGGGTATTCGGTTGTGACGACTGCCTCACGGCGCTCCTTTGACTTGGTCAAGAAGTATGGTGCCGATTATGTGTATGACTACACATCCTCAAACATAGCTCAGGATATTGTGAGAAATCATCCCAATATCTCAAAGGCTGTAGACTGCTTCTCAGAAAAGGGCTCCACTGCTATTTGCGCCGAAGTCGTTCGGAGCAAGGGTGGCAAAGTCATGACAGTCCTACCAAATGGAAAGTCCAGTGTACCAAATGTCACGTATGACTTGGTGATGGCGTACACGGCATTTGGTCATCCTTTCCAATGGCTACCTCCTATCGGACCCAAGTTCGAGGCTAGATCGGAGGATCGTGATGCTCTGGTTCGTTTCTATCAGGCTCTGCCCAGGATCACGCACATTTTGAAGCCTATCCCCACTATTCAACTAAAAGATGGTTTTGATGGCATTTTTGAAGGCTTAGATAAGCTACGAGCAGGCACGGTTTCAGGCGGAAAGCAAGTGGTTGTATTTGGAGTTTGAATTACCGCACTTTATTTATAAGCACATCTCTTCATGAAAAAAGCGAAAACCCCCTTATCCATTCTTGTCATTGAATCAAACCAAACTTCAATATACTTTACTTTTACACAAAGGTTAGAAGCGTGAATAAATGAACTCATTTCAGCTTCATCACAGCTCCATTACGCAGGTGCTTCTTATCATGCACGGACTGAGCATTGTCAACGTCAACATGCTTATTCTTAGAAGGGACGCAGATTGCATAGCAGAGCCGGAGGTTTGGATGCGGTGGCACGAATGCATTGCTATATGCATCATCTTGATCATGCACGCTTAAGTCGAACATGGTTTTGCTGTGCAGATGTCTAATATCAATAGAAACGCATAGGAGTGTATATTCTTCAAGGCTTAGTAGGCTGCGTAATCTATTTAATATACTATGTGAAAATCTGTAGCTAGTCAAAAAGGAACCACTGCGACTAGCCGTCTTTCACAAGTGGCGAACGCGGACCGTAGCACGAAATTGCTGTTCTACCAGGGCAAAACAGTGCCGTCATGGTTCTGAAATGTACCACTGACTTCCCTTGTCGCCTTGTCAATAACCGCAATCATATCGGAGACACTAGTGTCAACGCTGATGGCTCCAAGGTCGGACAGTTTCAGCACAGAACCCTCTACAGCCGCAGCAGCAAGCTCCGTCTCCACTAGGCCGGGGTGGAAGACAAAGCTGGTGAGCCATGGCTCTTCGAAATGCAGACGGCGCACAAACCAGTTCAGTGCCGTCTTACTGCCGCCGTAGGGGCTCTGAGTGGGGGGAAATCCTGCTAGCGCCTCCATGGATCCAAGAGAGCCGATGAGGGTAGAGATGGCCACGAAGATCGGGTTGCCTGTTTTGCTGCTCTGGAGCAAGTCTGCAGTGGCCTGAAAGAGAGCTACGGGGGCAATGGCATTAATATTGACATGCTGAGTGATGCTGTCAGGTGAGGTCTTGCGGACGGTGGTTCCATTGTTGGAGATGCCTGCGTTGGCAATGACGATGTCTAAGGAGTTGATTCCATGCTCCTGAATGAGCTGACTTATAGCAGTAGCTGCGTCAGATGTAATGTTGGAGTCAAGTTTGACTATAATGAGTCGGACGCCGTCGGCCTTGGGGAGAGTGGCAAGGTCTTTGGACGAGACGTGGGACGGGTCGCGAACAGCAGCGATGACAGTGGTGGAGGGCCTCGTGAGAAAGGTCTTCACAAATCCTCGACCAATACCACGGTTTTCCCCAGTGATAAGAACAGTTGAAGGAACAGCCATTTTGTTGGATGGATGGATAATGTAACGAAGTCTGGTGGTTTACAAAGTATGCAGAAGGATGAATAAATGGACAGAGCTGGGCTTGATGTTCTATTTCAAACGGATTTTACTGAGATAATAAACAATTGTTTTTTCATGCTGCATAGTCTTGATAGCATGATTGATACGTGTTCAAATTAATAATTCCACTACAAAAGACCGAGTTTGCTCCCAAGTTTCTCGAGATGACCAAGCATTCAGCTTATTGGCCTCGGTGCTCTTAGAAATAGGTCCACCAATAACATTGTACTATCCATTCTAGAACAGGAAACTTGACTTGGTCTCAACTCTCTAATAGTGAGATGTGGATGTGGTAGTGCGCTAGTGAATCTGTCTTCCATGGTGTTTGGGGTTTCTTACAGCCCAGGAGACGGCAAAGATATCGACCGACGGGTAAAGTCATATTTCCGAGAGCGCTGAATAATCCGTCTTGTGCGTCAATGAGCAATACGTGACCTGTATTCAAACGATCCATGCTCCTGTAACGATGAAACGGAGCTTGATCGTGTGGTCATGGTTAGAATACGATGGATCATCTTTACAAATCTCCCCAATATTACCCTACTATGCGCTGCCCCAGTTAGCGCTCGGAGCAGTTACATAAAGCAAAAAAGATACGAGTCGGGTGTGCATCGAAATTAAGCAAATGGCGAATACGCGGAACCGCGGACCAACAGTGGGTCAACTAATTTAGCGAATGCCGCCTTATCGTATAAAATACGCCGCAGATAGCGGCGATTTAGCTTTCAATTAGCAATTTTTTAGTCAAAATTCTTGATTATCTGTGACCTTGTTATGAGATTACTCGGATATTATAGTGCATGAAGTGGCAGCATTGGTCTTCACCTATCAACAACAGTATGGCCATCTTGGCCCAGCATGAACTTTTTTTTGGGATAATGCTATTTACCAGTATGTGTTGAGAGAATTGCTCATCATTGATGACAGCAGACCTCAATCGCTAGAAGAATGTGAAACTGCGCGGCACTGAAGCGGAGTGGTTTGTGACGATGTTTCTCCTTCACTATGTATTCGTGATCTAGAGTGATGAAGGTAGTTATGAGATTCATCCGTCGTTCGAATCTACTTGAGAAGCCCCATCGCTTCTCTATAGCCCATGGGAATGGGTAGCATCCCTGGATATGGCTAGATGCCGTTTACAACAGACGCGTTTTGCGGTACGCTCTCAGTCTACGGTCAAACTGGATCCGTGCGACGGCGAACATCTTGCAGAAGACGACAATTTCGACAGTTTATATCATTTACTTAACAACATTTTGCTATTTGCACACAAGTACAAAGGATATTACTACCAGTTCTGGATAATGCACAAACTCTAGTATGACATTCAAACGTCCTTCCACGCCGCCGTCATAATCTCTCGAACGGTCCGGGCCTTGATATCCGGAAAGGTATGATTGAGGGTCTTTTCAGGTCTCAAATTGAACAGACCTTGTTCAAACCAGACCCCAAACGTGGCAAAGAGGCCTTGGATCACTTCCTTGGGCATCTGCGAATACAACGAAGGGTGCGAGGGCAGTTCGGTGATCTTGCCAGAGAGAAGAAGATCCATGTTGTCATACGTGACTGTGACCTTTTGCCCTAAGATTGAGAAACGTTTGATTAGCGGCTCGAGTTAAAATGTCCCGTGATTATATGGACGTTATTGAGCCTCTCTCACCTTTTGTATCTTCTGCGATGGCAAGGAACTCGTTCCATGTAACTGTGTCGCCAATCACATAGCTATCTCTCTCCCATTTCGGGAGCCCCAAAGCCGCGACGACAAATTCAGCTACATCGAGAGTATGAGTGAACACGACAGGGGTATTTCCGGTGCCAGGGATAGCTGTAGTATTGTTCTCAATATCGATGGCGATGATGTTTTGACGTTGGTAAGTCTTCACTCGAGGATACCCCCAGAAGTCAAGGAAATACCCCACGTAGAAGAGGGTGTATTCCAATGAAGACTTCTCAAGTGCCTCTACAGCATCAAGCTTGGATTTGCCAATCTCCATCTGTCTCTCAGCGACTTGGCTAAATGACAATTGCACCAGCTCGTTGCGAGGAAGCGGTTCGTGAACGCACTCACTCTTGACAGTATGGAATGCCCCAAATACTGGGGATGAACCGCCTGGTGTATTTTGAGGCCTCTGAAGCATAGACTAGATTTACTTGTGGCGTTCCGTCGGTGGTGACAAAAAGAGCCGATATTAGAGTGTCGATTTTGTTGACTTCTAGAACTTCAGTCATGGCCTGAACATTGTCATAATCCACGACGATGACTTGAATACCGCTTTCGGACTCAAGCTTGGTTGGCCTAAGTCAAATAAGATGGTTGTCGTGCGGTTCTTTGCGTGGCATACATACCGATCTACTCAGGATCTTCACCTCATAATTGTCATTTCGATTGACAGCCTCAGCAATGGCTCGGCCAATGCCGCGAGTACCTCCAGCGACTGCAATGGATATCATTTTACTTCTCTTAAAGCAATGTTGATTTTTGGAAAGCGGTGAACTTTATTCCTCAGGTCTATCTGGATACTTCATCCTAGTAATTTGATCAATCTGAAATGGACTTCTCTTTTATCTATTTCGGAATCGGGTTAGAATTAAAAGCATAAAATCCACCCAGCATCGCGCCATGGAAACGAATTACGCCGACGGGCCAACGTCAAGGCCGCTTTCAAACCGTCACAAGTATCCACTCATTCCTCTTCATAATATGCGGTCGAAATTCGGACGAATCTTGGATTTGCAACTGACAAATCTATGTGGAAAGACTTTGCAAGGATAAATGAAGACAATATAGACCCAAGCCCTGAACCAACTTCCATTCAGCTTGACTTGCATCTCATACTGCAAACTGTCATCAACGAACCCCAACTCAATATTATGCTGCAATCTGTTTCTCATCTCTATCCATCACTCGATCTCGCCAAATATGTCACAGAGAAGGCTCTCAGTTTGGTTCCACTCGCTAAGAAAGGCTGCACTGGTGTTACGCTTCCTCTCTTTGGCAATATGACAATTGATGATCTATATCTGAACGATGTCAACTACCCATCTGCCCCCGAGGTTGCTGAGTGGGAGGAGAAGCACCACGGAAAGGGAGCCTATAAACTGGGTGGCCCCATGCTTGTCGTCCAAGGCGAAGCCGATTTTGTCACTACCCATAGCAACACGGAACGAGTGTTTGATGAGCAGTGCAAGGCATTCCCCAATTCATCGGCAGAATATGTGCTTTTCCCGGGCCTGGACCACGATGGCTCCCTTGAGTCATCATACTCCACCTTTATGCCTTGGATAGCCGATCGCTTCAATAAGAAGCCCACTGTCCAGGATAGCTGCAGTAAGCGAACAATCAAGACTGCCACAGATAGCTTCACCACCGTCGAGCAGGTTTGGCAGTCGGGTGGCGAAATTGAGTTTCAGTAATGTGTTAGTAGCTCAGGGTGCTCTGGACTGGGAATTATTCTAGATTGCTCAGGCTTGATATTTTCTATTCTTTGCAATTGATAAGTCTGACATTATTAAGGGGGATTAGCTTAGTACTATTAGAACATAACCCCTTTTCTTAACTTGGGGGGACTGCAACCTATTGAATAAGTCAATGTGAAAGCACCCGACAGAAGCAGGATTCATGTACCTCCGCACTTGATTTAAAACTGCAATCCTCACAGAAGATGGTACAAAGTCACTAGAACCAATGGCTTGTGCCATATAGCCGCCGCCAAGAAAATTGACTTCTTCCAGACGTTGCTTCCGGGCCATCAGCTCTCTGGCAGCTTCTAACTTTGAGCAATCTACTTTCTTGCGACATACTCTACAGCAGTTGGAGGCTGTCTGGTATCAAAACCGAAGAGAGCCAGGAACTAATTTCTCTCAGTGATTACTTAGCATTTCAGCTACAGGACGAGGTGGATGGCCACTCACACGATTTTCTTTTCCCCCTTTGTGCACGAATGTTAATTCATGACATGCAAGAACGAAACTAGAAATGCTTAGAAATGAATTCATCATGACTAGAATTACAACTTTGAAATATATGCAACTTGTTTGTTACGGGATAAAAGTAAGATTGACTGAAAGGTAGTCATGCTCAAGGCCTAGGTCTCGAGTAGTCTCGTTGTTTTTTTCAACCCCAACCTAGTGAGCCCACATCCTTTTTCAAGAGTAGGCACTCTGCATGATCATCTTGATAAGATCCAAATCTTCCCTAGCATCTGCAGCTGAAGTCTTGGGGCACTTCTTGCTCGTCGCGCAATAATAGAAGTCCAGGAACTCCAGCGTAAAAGGGTCCTCATAAGTCTTTCTAATTGTGCGCTCCTGGTAGCCGTCTCCCTTGGCGCTGTCAATCTTCTCCCTGATGGTCATGGTGACAGGAAGCCCCTTCACATATGGAGTGTCGTAATCGATGCGCACAATCTTTTCCCGAGAGTAGATCTCAATGTGACAGTCGAACCTGGGCACATCGATGATGCCCGACTCATACATGACGGGAAAGGCCTCATACTGGAATAACACGTTCCAAATCGGCAACCCGAGGGAGGCGCCAATAACTCGTTTGGGCATGCCGACCATCTCCCGTAAAGCGGAAAAATCGTGAACGCCGAGTCTGGAACGTGGAAACCAAAGGTTAGCGATAAACCTACTCAGCGGACTGGCATCAGCCGGTGACGTAACCTACCCCGTGAATAGCCTAAACAGCGTCATCGACTCGGGTGTTGCTTCAACTCCAAGTTCGTCAACAAGCGCAGTATTGACCATCTCCTCTTCGGTAGAGTGCATTTCTGCAGCTTCTGCCTTGGGGAAGTCGGTATATCTCTTAGGGAATGTGCCAGATTGGTTGACGAACGAGCTGTTCTGCCCAATGATATCTTGACTGGATTAGGTGCCTGATTTGTAAAATACTTGTAAATTGTTAACATACCTCTGACGCGTATGTACTCGATCTTTTCCATACGACCAACTTCTTCCAAGGCATCTAGAAAGGCCTCGGCATATCGTCTCTGGTATCCCACAAAAACTCTCGCCGTTGAGGTTTCTTCCGCGGCGATGATAGCATCAATGTCCCGATAATTCAACGCGAGCGGCTTCTCCACAAGAACATACTTGTTGTGCTGGAGCGCCAGTATCGCCTGTGAAGGATGGAATGCATTGACGTTACAGATGAGAATTACGTCAGTGTCCGGAGAAGCAATGAGCTCTTCTGGGTTTAACGTTGTTTTGGGCGTTCCTCCAGCAATCTTCTTGCTGCAATGGTCAAGAGCTTGCTGAGATGCACCACAGATATAGGTGATGCGGTAGTAGCTGGAGAGGTTGTTGAGCGCATGAATGTGACATACCTTGAGTGGAAAATTGTTAATTTTGCCCACATAAACATATCAGAAAATGCGGTTAAATTACGAACCTGAGCGACCTCTCCCAGCCCAATGATTCCAACTTTGAGGGCCTTTCGATACCCGTTACCGTTCGATACCTCAACCATGTTGACGAGTGAAGGCCGCGTTGAATACAGAGGTTTGTTCTAAGTGGTCTGATGACAACTATCTTCTTCTTCTTACCATCATTCCCTCCTGGAGGAGACGGGCGCCAATCCTCCACTACAATATAAATGTCTGGCTCAATCAGAAAATCGGATCATTTGGATTACAGAGATCCGGCCTCCACCAGATCAGGATTAGACTATCCAACGTCAGTCTGTAATCTGGAACCATGTCACTAGATCCTGCAGACTTCGGCAGCACAAAGTGCTTATTTCCCGAAAGATTCAGGCAAGACAGGTCCAATGCAACCTCACGTGGAACGAGCGGTAGAACGGACCGTATTATGCTGTCGCATAGGATTTCCAAAGTAGGGATCTCTGCAGGGGTCACGTCTTTTTGTGTCACGTGCCCTGTTTACTTTATCATCGGCTGCACAGGTGCATATGCATATGCATCAGACATACGGTTTTCTGACTCTGGATATCAGCTCTAAGCCTCGTAGTCAGGGGCGAGCGCATTGAAAGTAAGACCCGACGGCCTCCTGGCTTCACTTCCTGCGGCGCAGCACACGGAAATCGGGAAGGATTGCGAAGGGTAAATTCGGATCGCTTCAGTGGCTTCAATTGACCCCGGATATTCAACCGGAAGGATTCGCTGGAGCTTGCACTACACCTAGAATTTCCATTCCATTCCTACTACAAACTCTGGATCCTGGAAAAGATGACCGGTTATGCAACGATTACTCTGCAAATTTGATCTTCGCAAGCTACTCCATCGCCGTTACACATACTGTTCCTCGAGATGACTGATGTAATTGAAACAACTCCACCGTGGCGGGTCTACTTGTACGGCGCTGGATCAATCGCATGGCGCCATGGCGTGGCCGCGGAACGACTGGGACAGGATGTCCAGCTGTTTGCTGCTGACCCATCGAGAAATGCTCGAGAAGCCTTACTCGCAAAGTTTCCCAAAGCTACGGTCTATGAGGATGCAGAGGCAATGCTCGCCAGCTCCCCGGGGCAGCAACACGACGTAGTCGTGATAGCCGTACCTCCATACTTGCACCACGCAGCTACACTCCTTGCCTTTCGATCCAACCGCCACGTTCTCTGCGAAAAGCCTCTGGCAACGTCCGAGACCGAGATGGCCGAGATGCTAGCTGCTAGCGATAGTGCTGGCCGGTTATTTGGAGAATGTAGTTTTCGCTATCTCGGAAACGAAGCCTTGGACCAAGCCCGTCAATTGATTGAGACAGGTGGTATTGGCTCTATCTACCACGCCCGCTTCATCAATCGCCAACCACGATCTCGTGCTGGCATCGAGTACCAGCCGTCGAGTAGATGGTTTCTGGAGAAGGAGAAGTCTGGCGGGGGAACCATCTTCGACTGGGGCGTCTACGATCTCACCATGTTCTTCGACGTCCTCCGTCCCATTGCTGCCACAGTCAAACATGCCTGGTTTGCCACACCGATAACCGGTGCCGACCCGTCTCACCCTGCAATTTCCGTCGAGACACATGCTGGCGCGGCCATGACATTGACATTGGAGAATGGAACTGTCATCCCATTTGATTGGGAGAGAGCGAGCGGTTTCCACGGAGACCCTCAAGTTGCTCTGAATGTCGACGGCACAAATGGAGGTCTGACCTGGGAATGGGTGCCCACTTTTGACTACAAGGACGAAGTCGATGAGGTGCAGGAAGGCTTCAGGTTCGTACACTATGTGGATGTTGGTGGCAAGGTAGATGCTAGGGTTAAGAAGTTTCCTGCATTCGGGTGGGAGGATGCAAACCAACGCCCTTTGCTCGCCTTTGCTGATTTGATCGAGGGGCGCGACAGTGTGGCTCTTTCCAGGAGCAGGCTAGAGTTCAACTTCAGTGTGGTATCAGCCATTTACAAGTGTGCTGCTGAAGGTGAACCTGTCCATGTACAGTTAAAGTAGGGCCACCTAGATGGAATAAGCTCATGATGTTTCTGGATATTAGATTAAGTTGATATATGTATTCATTTAATACGTGTCTCGTTAAAATCTTAACCCCACACCCGGAGTTGCAAGATGGCGAAAGTCAGGACATCCCAGACGTTGATAAAGCCCCGTTTCACATCACTACGTATTGAAGAGGTGAATTTTCACTGTCTAGCCATGGGTGATTCTTTTAATTACAACAGCTGAACCAGGTTGAATGAGACGGAAAGGAGATGGAACGACTTGGGAGGATCACATGTCTAAATCGAGCCGCGACACCTAACCTTAGCAACCCATAACTTGGAATGATAGATAATTAGACACGCTATCATAAGTAATAGTGCATGTGTGGGATCTTCGCGTGTATTCTTTCATATTTGTGTCCTAGTCCAGTATCGCTTCCAAAAGGACCAGTCGAGATCCTTTTCCTCCCTTTATCCTACTCTTAATGAAGGGCCGCTAGCGTCATGGCAGTCACTGTCTCTCTGAAGAAAACATCTCTGGTTCCACTTTCTCGCCACCGCCAGGGGAATTCGTCTCCGAAATTTCTCCATGGTCCATCTTAGCCTTTGATGTACGGAATCGAAATCCAGCCTCGTTCCATCGATGGCCGAAACCATAAACTGGGTGACAGATGGTCAAGGATATACATGCTAGTATAACCATGACTCCATCGAGGATCATGAACTCAACTTCTTGGTTGGCCAGCTTCCCCGCGAAACCCTCGCTGAGCTCGACAGATCGGAAGACGGTTCGTACAAACAAGCATGCCGTTGCGCCAAAGAGAGCTTTTCTAGTTGTTAGCTTGCTATAAAATGTATCAAGCTAAATTCCCAACACCTACCAAATAGAAAAACTTTGAATCTTTTACTGCTGACAAGATCGGCGAACTGGGGGTTGCGCAAGTCAGGGTTCTTTTTTACGCGCCAAAAGAACTCGAGACTGCAAGCAGAGAATGCAAACAGACAAGCCACTTGGATGGAGAGGCCTGCGACCAGAATATTTGTTCCAACATCGATCTATAAAATTAGAATTGTTAGTACCAGGATTCAATAGCAATGGTATGGCGTTATCGGCCAAAAGGTTGTGTGTAGTACCATGGATTGATTAGTCAGTGGCGTAGATGCAGCAATACCTCCACCGACGGCCTGAACAACCAGACTGACGATGTCACATCCCAAGAAAAAAGTCGTGTATGACCGAGGCTTGATTCGACTGATGGCCTCGCCATGAACCACGACAATGCGCCCGAGAGTTAGGTAGATTGCGGCCGCGATGAAGACGGGGCCGATGGTCAGAGTGATGAGATACCACAAGAAATAGTCCCTGCTAAATGGGTTCCCATTCAACAGTACGCGGGAGATGTAGCCAACGACTTCTGTCAAGAGCCCAAGGCACATGGGTATCATGAAGCCCTTCGTCTTGTACCGTATGCCCAGATAGAGTTGACAGATTCCGAGGATGGCCATGGTCGCCAAGAAGACGGCATTCCCGGCCACAGTCGGCCGGTAGTGAATGTAGCCCCATTGTTCTACGGAGCATGTGTCCAGGGTGCAGACAAAGCCCGGGATGTAGCCTTCGGGGGCCGACATTCTGAAGCGGGTCTCTCGAAACGCAAGGGTTTTGGATTGAGAGAAATTGGTTGTAATGAAGGGGAAAAAGCTCTTGATTGTTCGTATTTAAGACGATTGACAGATCAAAAGTCAAGGGCTTGTTGGGAGAGGAATGATTGGAAATTGACGCCAGACTTTGTTTGCTCATTTTCCTCCTTTGTTGGTTGCAATGTTGGTGCTTTGTTGGGTTCGCAGTCCAGCATGAGACTGCGCCAGGTCCCTTCTTCGGCTGGCTCCCCATATTTCCGGCCATTCAACCTGAGACTGCCTATGTCTATACGTCGACAGGGCTAGTGTGTGCTTCAGCCGCTGTTCTGTTGGCGGCGCGGCTAAATTGGCTAAATCGAAGGCCCCACCCACTTCTCACTGAGATCGGATCATTTCCCCAGAGTCGTACTCGGGAAGTTGGGCTGAAGGCACGGAACGTCGTGGTGGGTGTAGAAGACATGGGGGGTCTCTAAGAAGCTGACCTATAGGATCCATTACGAAATCCCCTCGCTTAGGAATGATGACAGGTGGAGCGCCCGTGAGATCCGTTTTACCTCAATGTCGTGCCGTGAATCTTGTTGCCGCTTGGTGCTTGAGTGCTGCACCTGCTGCGCCGCTCGGCTAAGGCATCTGGAGATCCGCGCACCAACACCATCATAGACGCACACTACACACCCGCCACACCACGAGCATCGATGGTGGTGTTGCCACCAGGGCTAGACGAACAGATCTAGGGTGCGACATGGTTCGGAATTTTCGGGATTAAATTGCGGCAATAAATAATACTATCTATCGTTTTGAAGCCTTCACGACATCCTGTACAGCACAGCATGGAAATATCTTCCGACCATGAGCTATCAATCCCAAATTGGAAGCATTTCTCGGCCAATACCTTAATGGGATCACGACTATCCCAATATGAATCTCACTGCTTATCAGCATATTTTCCCTGGAGGCGCAGAAACTATCCAAAGTTCGCGGATCCTTCGCCCGTATCCCGTCAACTCGAATACTCCCGAAGGCTGACGTGTCTGGTGATCAAGCCTTCATCTCAAAGAGACGAGATTCGGCTATCCCATAGGAAGTATTGGCCCTAACTCCGAGCTGGCGGCCGCTTGCGTTTATTCTTGTCGATGGAGTCGAGCTCAAGTTCAACATGGATATTCAACGGCCAGGTGCTAGATGTTAGCAATGCCTTGATACAGAGCCTGATAGTCTCTGATTTGTATTTATAGACTTATTCCCATGTGTAACTTTTTTCTTGGTGTTCTTTCTAGCCCAGAATAACGCGAGTTTAATTAATCTCGACTCACTGTCGTCTTTACTTCTTTAATTCTGTTTCGAAACACTCTCCTCGAAACTGTTTCTTGGTTGTAAACATGATTCAGCCAAGCCCCAGTCCCATTGCCATTATTGGCATGGCATGCCGTCTCCCAGGTGGTTCAGACAACCCAGATAAGCTCTGGGACATGCTTTCGGAGGGAAGAAGTGGCTGGCGTGAGATTCCCGAAGACAGATGGAACAAAGACTCTTTCCATCACCCTGATCCTGAGGCAAAGGAAGCTGTCAACTTCAAGGGTCTATACTTCCTAGATCAAGACATCACTGCTTTCGATGCACGCTTTTTCAATATTCACCCTCATGAAGCTCACTGTCTGGACCCGCAACAGCGCATCTTGTTGGAGACAACATATGAGGCACTTGAAAATGCCGGGCAGACCATTGCTGGAATTAAAGGCTCTGACACTTCCGTTCATGTTGGAGCTTATGCTACTGAGTAAGTTCCTCTGCTTATTTCCTCGCAAGAGGAGCCTAGCAACCAAACATTCGAACCTAATACTGTAATTATTTGCTAACGTGTGTTTGTAGCTTTGAACGGATGGGTTACAAAGACATGGCAAGAACGCCAAAGGCCCACATGATAGGCACCGGAATAGCCATTCTTTCCAATAGGATATCCTATGTTTTTGATCTTAAGGGCCAGTCCAGCACAGTTGACACTGGATGTTCGGGGAGCATGGTGGCTTTGCATCAGGCATGCCATGGGCTCAGAGCGAAAGAGTCAAAAATGGCCATTGTTGCGGGTACCCAACTAGTCCTCACCCCTGATCAAATCATTCCTATGAGCAGCGTAGGGTATGTATACGCATGATTCCACAATACACATGAGCTAACTATATCGATTCAGAATGACAAACCCAGATGGCAAATGTTACGTCTTTGATAGCCGTGGTACTGGATATGCGAGAGGCGAGGGTGTCGTCAGCTTTATTCTGAAGCGCCTTGATGATGCTGTCGCCGACGGTGACAAAGTACATGCCATCATCAGAAACTCTGGCCTAAACCAGGACGGAAAGACAGCAGGACTCACGCTCCCCAACCCGGTTTCTCAAGCAAGTCTTATCCGACTCGTATACAAGAACGCAGGTCTTGATCCAGCAGATACTTCATATGTTGAGGCTCATGGAACAGGAACTCAAGCTGGTATGAAACCATCTCTTTCTCACACTTCTCCATCCCTCGCCGCCCCATGGACAGACTCTAAAGATCTCGCAGGTGATAGCGCAGAGATAGCATCTATTGCGGAAGTATTCTGCCCCGAAGGCCAACGCGAAGACAGCCTTTATGTTGGCTCTATCAAGTCGAATATTGGGCATCTAGAAGCTTCAAGTGGCGTTGCAGGATTGCTAAAGGCAATATTAATCTTGAAGCACGGAACAATCCCGCCCAACGTTGACTTCCTCAAGCCCAAGCCTACCCTGCACCTTGAAGAGAGGAGGATAAAGGTATGAATCAAGCGAGAATGATCTTTCCTTAACCTCACTGATTCTAACAACTAAAAATACAGGTTCCGACTGAGATGATTCCTCTTCCTTCATCGATTAGCCCCCGGCGAGTGTCTGTCAATTCTTTCGGCTACGGCGGGACAAACGCCCATGTAATTTTAGAGGCTCCACCTACATTCGCAGAGCAGGACAATGCTGCAGCCCCGACGGTGTTGAATGGCACCAATGGAAGTTCAAAAGAAACGAATGGAGTCAACGGACATGCAAAAGAAACGAATGGCACCAATGGACACTCGAATGGACATCCTGAGGACACGAATGGCGTCAACGGACATGCGATAGAAACAAATGGCACCGATGGACATTCAAAACAAACAAATGGAATCAATGGACATTCAAAAGAAACGAACGGCGCCAACGGCATTTCAGAAGAAAGCATCAAATCGATGCAAGAGAAGACTTGTAACCACATTGAATCCAATGGGACCAACGGGACCAACGGGACCAACGGAGTCAATGGAAACAAGGCGGATCATGACACCTCGATTGTAAAGACCAATAGTGTACAGAGTTCACAGCTTTTTGTCCTGTCGGCCCGGTCCGAGACTTCCTTGCAATCCATGGTGTCCAATCTGCAAAAATGGGTTTTGTCCCACAAGGATACTTCTTCCTTCTCCAACCTTGCCTACACTCTCTCAACACGCCGATCAGAGATGCAATTCCGCTTCAGTGCGGCAGCGACTAGCCCAGATGACCTAGTCGCTCTGCTTGATCAGAAACCCCGCATAAACAGAGCCGCGACCAGTTTCCGCTCTGTGTTTCTCTTCACTGGCCAGGGAGCACAATGGCACGCCATGGGTCGGGAGCTTACAATGAGCCAACCGACCTTCAGAGAGTCCATGGTCCAGTCAGACAGAATTCTAAAACAGCTTGGCGCAGAATGGAGTTTGATTGACGAGCTCTCGAAAGATGAGACCAATTCGCGAGTTGGGCAAGCTGAAATCTCCCAGCCATCTACCACGGCGATACAAATCGCATTGGTGGACCTCCTCAAGAGCTTTCACGTCTTTCCAAACTCCGTTCTTGGCCACAGCAGTGGCGAGATAGCTGCCGCCTATGCTGCGGAGGCTTTGGACCACGAAACAGCGCTCGAGATATCGTACAGGCGTGGTTTCATGTCACAGACCTGTGCGCGTGCCATCTCAAGCAAGGGTGCCATGATGGCCGTGGGATTGGGCGAACACGATGTGAAGAAATACATTGACCAAACTCGCCAGGGATTGATCTGTGTTGCGTGCATCAACTCTCCCGTCAGCACCACCATCTCAGGAGATGAGACTGCCATTGATGAGTTGAAGCAGATTCTTGACGAGGAGTCCATCTTCAACCGCAAGTTGAAAGTGGACACAGCTTATCACTCCCATCACATGAAGAAAGTCGCAGCCGAGTACCTCGATTCCATAGCGCACGTCAAGGCCGGCACACCCAATCCTGACATCAAATTCTATTCTTCTGTACTCGTTGCTCAGAAGACGGGCAATTTCGATGCCCAGTATTGGGTCGACAACCTGGTGTCCCCAGTTCGGTTCGGTAATGCACTGGAACTACTCTGCCGCACGGAGCTTGTGGGCGTCGAGCCAGCGCCGTTAGTTCTGTTCACCGAGGTCGGCCCACATGGTGCTTTGGCTGGCCCCGTCAGACAGACTATCCAGAGTCTTGACTTGGCTGGTTTGAAACACAACTACCTTCCCACTCTGGTACGAGGTCGAGATGCTTTCATCAGTCTTCTGGAAACAGCAGGCAAGTTGTTCGAGTTTGGGTATCCACTATCGTTGCAAGCAACGCTGGGTGGACAAGACGGCACGAAGCCTGCCCTAGTTGATGATCTTGCCCCATATCCTTGGGATCACTCCACGAGCTATATCTACGAATCAAACTTGAGCAAGCAGCATCGCTTCCGAGCGCATCCGCCACATGATTTGCTGGGCTTGAGAGTCCCTGGAACGACCGTGCAGGAACCTACTTGGCGGAACTTTCTTGGTGTTGACAGCCTTCCGTGGTTGAGAGACCATGTTATTGATGGGTTTGCCATCTATCCTGCCTCAGGATATCTCTGCATGGCCGTCGAGGCAGTGCGTCAAATCAGCACCGACAGACGGATTCAGGGAGTCATCTCCAAAGTGCATATGAGAAACATCATATTCTCAAAGTCGATTATAATTCCTGAGCGACGCACTGATGGGCTAACATCTGATGTCGAAGTTCTCCTCACGCTGAGACCCACACGACAATTGGCCGATCGCACGTGGGAGACCTTCCGCATAATGGCTTTATCCCCGGAGAATGAGTGGCATCAGCATTGTTCTGGAGATATCATGGTTGAGTGGGCTTCCAAGGAGGACGAGGTCGAAGGCGTCCGTGAAGAGAGCATGACAACCTTGAGCCGTCTCAAGCAACTCCAACGCATCGTGGATGCATGCGACACGGAGTACAGTGGCCAGGATCTTTACAAGAACTTTACTGACAATGGGAATGTTTATGGTCCTACCTTCGCAGGTGTCCAGTCAGCTCAGATCGGGCCGCGCGGGGGCATCGCTGAAATCACTATACCCGACGTGGCAAGCGTGATGCCCAGGAAGCACCAACAGCCGCATGTTATCCATCCAGCTTCGTTGGATGCAGTGTTCCAGTTGGGAATTCCACTGTACCGAAGAAATATTGGCAACGGACCCGTGATGCCCACGAGCATGGATGAGCTGACTATAAACTGCAATGTCAGCAGCAAACCTGGCACCAAATGGGTCACTTCCACCACTGTGAGCCAAACAGACTTTCGATTTGCTCGCGTTGAGATCATGGTATTTGAAGAGGTGGATGAGGGTAAACCTCTGGTGCCAGTCATCAACATTCACGGAGGATCTCTTCGCGGAATTGGCGAGGCACCAGTTGAGGAGAGTACATTTCCGTTCCACCGCAAGATGAGCTATGCTCTCGAATGGCAGCCCGACATTGATCTTCTCCCACTTGCAAAGGGATATGAACAGCCTCAACTTATCGATTATCTTCAACTATTGGCTTTCAAACAACCACACATGAAGATTTTGGAAGTGGGAGCCGGAATTGGAGGTGGCGTGGG
Source organism: Calonectria naviculata (assembly GCA_003031705.1). NCBI lineage: Eukaryota > Fungi > Ascomycota > Sordariomycetes > Hypocreales > Nectriaceae > Calonectria > Calonectria naviculata. The sequence continues at coordinate 247,098 of NAGG01000058.1, forward strand.
ACTGCCATTAATCCAAGCGCTTGATCGTCCAGAAGGGTTATTGCTTGACCGATACTGTTACACTGAAAGCCGCGGCGATGCCTTGGAGGAAGGGAAAAGATTGTTTGAGAAATGGGCAGATCGTGTCGATAGCAGCATTCTCGATATTTCCAAGGATCCCATCGAACAAGGTTTTGAACAAGGCTCGTACGACCTCATTATCGCTTCAGGCTCGTTTCAAGCAACAGGCGCTATTGACGAGTGTCTGGCCAATTCGCGGAAGCTGTTGAAGTCCAGCGGGCGACTGATCCTGGGTGGATCGCCGATAGAAAATGGGCTTGACAATGTTGCTTTCTCGTCGGGGGGCGATTGGCATGCACGCCTGAAGCAACATGGCTTTCGAAGCGTGGCCCCAGATCAAGATGGTCCTACCGCACGACCCCACAAGATTGTCGCCGCAGCTATTGATGTGCCATCTCCCTCACAACAAGACTTTCCAGTTGTCCGCATTATTTGCCAGGCTCAATCAGACGACGAGTTCATGTCTCTGGCCGACTCAATCACGACGCAGTTGTCAAGCCAAGGATTTCCCTCGTCTTCGGGTGACTGGCCTTCTGATCCAGTCGACACTGAATCCATCTATATTATTCTTGATAATGCGGCGGACCCTATCCTTGCTTCGCCATCCGCCGACCGCTTCGCTCAAATTGTCGCGCTGGTCACCAAAGCCAAGAGTATTTTGTGGATCAGCTGTCAACCAAGTGGTGCGGATGTCCACAACCCAGCCAAGGGCATGGTGAATGGCCTCGCCAGAGTCGTCCGACGAGAAAATGCGGGAATGCGGTTCGTGACTGTTAATGTGCAAGACGATGTCATTTCTAGTCCAGAAACTATGGCCTCGTGGCTCTGGGATATCTTTGCAAGGTCGTTTGATACACCAGTCAGCGTGGCACGATCCGATGAGGATGAACACGCTTTCAGCGAGGGCCAGCTCCTCATTCCAAGAGTCCATGCTGACGACAAGTTCAATGACTGGGTTAAGAAGGCCATCTATACACAAGAGATGGAGACAGGGTCTTTCCAACAAGAAGATCGACCACTTAAGCTGGAAGTTGAGACACCAGGACTCCTAAGCAGCATGAGGTTCGTGGATGACGAAACGCCCTCGAAGCCACTTGGGCCGTTTGAGCTAGAGCTTGAAGCCAAAGCTTACGGCGTCAACTTCAAAGACGTCTTCATTGCTATGGGACAGATGGTACCCGGTGTTACCATGGCAGGCGAGTGCGCCGGTAGCGTTCGCAAGGTGGGGTCCGGCCTCATCAACAAGTTCAGCGTTGGAGATCGCGTATGCGGCATCTTTGCCGAGCCCTTCTCCAGCCACCCACGCATCAATGGAACTTTCAGCTCTCATCTTCCGGACTCTATGCCCTACTCTGTTGGCGCATCCATACCTGTCATCTTTTGCACTGCATACCACTGCATTGTTGAAGTTGCTCGCCTGCAGCGTGGACAGACAATCTTGATCCATGCCGCCTCTGGTGGTGTTGGTCAGGCAGCCATCCAGCTTGCCCAGAACATTGGCGCTGAGATCTTTTGCACCGTGGGCAGCAGCGCAAAGCGTCAACTACTCATCGACAAGTTCAACATCCCGCCAAGCTACATCTTCTCTTCTCGACTTCGAACATTCAAACAGGGCATCATGCGGCTTACCAACAACAAGGGTGTCGACTGTGTCCTGAATTCATTGTCGGGTGAATCGCTTCATGACTCATTTGCCGTTCTCGCGCCGCTCGGGACCTTTGTCGAGATTGGAAAGTCTGATATATACCGGAAAAACGAAATCAGCATGGTTCCTTTTGACAGCAGCGTCACCTTTGCTGCAGTGGACCTGACAGTCTTGGCCCGACTCAAACCAGTCAAGATGAGGGAAACGCTGGACAAGGTATTGTCCATGTTTGAAGACGGAGCTTTACAGGCCGTGTCACCCATATCAGCGATGCCCATGGCCAACATCGAGGAGGCTTTCCGTCTCATACAGTCCCGAAAGCACACTGGCAAGGTTGTTCTTGTGTGCGACGATCAGACACCTGTCAAGTTGACCGTGGCACGTCCCCGACCACTCCGCCTAGAGGGCAATGGCACTTATGTAATATCAGGTGGTCTTGGAGACCTCGGACGAAGAATTGCCAGATTTTTAGCCGTCAATGGCGCTGGACATGTGGTGACGTTGTCTCGCCGGAAACTCGAAGAGCAAGACAGACTGGCCTTTCAGAAGGAGCTGCGCACCCTAGGATCAGAGCTCCACATTATCCAATGTGATGTCACCGATGAAGAGTCAGTCCGAAATGCCGCTGCAGAGTGTTCGGCAAATCTTCCACCGGTAAGAGGAATTATCCATGCAGGAATGGTTCTAAGGGTATGCTTCCTTCACAAGTTATCATGTGTTACTGTGGTTTAACTAATCTCATCTCTAGGACCACCCTTTTGAAATAATGTCCCTGGATGATTACATGACAGCTATTAAGCCCAAAGTCCAGGGGACCAGGAACCTTGATAATGCCTTTGGGGTTTCTGATTCCCTTGACTTTTTTATTATGCTGTCATCGGTTACCGCGATTCTCGGAAAGTCTGGGCAATCGAACTACTCAGTTGGCAACGCCTATCAGGATGCTTTCGCTCAAAGCAAAAAGACATCAAAATGCAGATACGTAACTTTGAACCTGGGTGCAGTCGACGGATCGTTGGCAATCACATCTCTGCCTACCGCACAACAAGATATCATGCGCCGGGGTTCAGTTCTGATGTCATTTGAAGAAGTCTTTACAGTCTTGGGGTACGCAATGAGCTCACAGGCAGACAATGATGGTCTTCACCAGTTGATTCTTGGGTTTGACCGAAAATCAATGGAGGCGGTCCACGATGAAACAGCCCTTGCCAATCCCATGTTTAGCCAAATCCCTTATCTAGAGCAGAAGAGTGAAACGGCAAAGGAGGCGGCCACTGACATTGGTAAATTGCTTCAACAGGCAACTACCCCTGCGGAAGCTGAAAGCATTGTCGTTCGTGGTATTTGTGAGCGATTTGCCATGTTCACCGCCTGCCCAGTTGAAGACATCAGCCCGGATGTTTCGATGGAGAGTTTTGGTCTTGATTCCCTTGTCGCTATCGAGTTGAAGAACTTCCTTGTGCGCACCTTCCAGACGACACTGCAAACATCCGAAGTTTTAGATGCTCCCAATATCGCGACTCTGGCCAAGACTATCACTCTCAGGTCCAAGTTTGTTTCCCAAGACACTGAAGCAGTTGTCATCGAAAAGGAGGAGGCCAGTGTGATTGAGAAACCCTTGGAACCACCAACGACAGAAACTGTAACTTCCAACTCAAATCACAACTTCAGCTGCTGTCGAGCATCCAAGACGCTTAACAAGATGCCAATTGTGGACTTTGACATTATGCTCGACGACTACCTCGAGAAATCGAGAATGTTCTTCTCCCCCGAAGAGTTTGAAACTCTGGAAAGAGATGTGGCGGAGTTCAGAGCACCGGGAAGTTTGGGTCGAAAGTACTACAATTGCCTCTATGAGAAGGCTCACGATCCCGAGGTCGAAAATTGGCAGGAAGCCTACTTCCTGCAGAGCATGTACCTTGAGAGACGCATGCCGCTCGCACCGTTCAACAATTTCATGGCGTTCCACCCGCTTGGTGAGATGAGACATACTCAAGCGGAACGGGCAGCCCTGATTTCCAGCATTGCATTCCAATGCAAGCAAGACCTCGAAGCAGATCGATGGGAACCCATGGTATACATGTTCACGGCCAACTGCACCGACCTTTGGCAGCACATCTTTAACACGGCCCGCTTGCCTGGTGTCCCCTTTGATCGCATGGCAAAGTTTCCGGGCAATGACTACATGGCTGTGCTTCACCGTGGACATATCTTCAAGGTTATGCTCACCGATGGGGAAGAGAATGTGTCTGCAGAGGCGCTGACCAAGACCTTCGATTCTATACTGACTCGTGAAGACACCAGCGATAGCTGGACAAGTATTCTCAGCACCGACGATCGGACTTCCTGGACCGAGGTAGGTTTAGCCCGTCTAGTCGCTCATCTGTGTTACCTTGTGATCTTGCTGACTGTTTGACATCAGAGTCGAGAAGCCCTGATAGAGCTTGACGGGATCAATAAAGAGACTATCGACATGGTAGAAGCCGCTGCATTCCTTGTTTGTCTCGACGACACAGAACCGACCTCTGCAGAAGGCCGAATCAATGACATGATGATGCTCAAGGGCTTCAACCGGTGGGTTGACAAGTCAATTGCGTTTGTGGTTTGTAAGAACGCGACTTCTGGTACATATGTCGAGCATACTTCGATTGATGTTAGTTTTGTTGCCCCTTCATTCCACCTTTTGGAAGCTAGAAAGCTGACACAGCATAGGCAATGACTCTCTTTGTGATGCAGACTGCAATTGTCCAAGGTATAATGACTTACAAGCCAATGCGCCAGGTCAACGGGCATGCAAATGGCGCTGCTGAGTTGCCCAAAGAGTTCATTCTCAAGACAACACCAGTCTTGGATGAGCGCATCCACCATGTACGACAGCGATTCGAGGCTGATATAGCGAAATTCGGGTACAGAGACGTCGTACTTTGTGAATTTGGAAAAGACATCTTGCTCGATCTCCATCTTCCCATCAAAGGCATTTATGACCTAATGGGCCTTCTCGCCAACTACTACTACTACGGCTACAACGCCCAGTCCTGGGAGGCTGTTTCCATGTCCCACTACCACAAAGGCCGACCAGATATCGTGCAGGTCAACACACCCATCACGGCACAGTTCTGTACCGTTGCAGAAGACGAGACCCTACCGGCGCGCAAACGGTTTGAGTTGATGATCGAGGCGGCAAATGCCCGGAACCAGACGATCAAGGATGCATTCATGGGCCGCTGCTACCAGCGCACCCTTAGGGCGCTTGAGATCTGCGCAGGGGAAGCGGGAGATATACCCAATCTCTTCAACAACCCCCTCTATGAGAAGACTGTGGAACCAGACCAGATGTTCTCGAATACTGATGGTCTTTCTCCCGAGTCTTGCTTTATCATGCAGAACCCTACGAAGTTCTGGATGACTTACTACGTAACTGATGCAGGGTGAGTAAAAGTCCTTTAAACAGCAAGTTTCAAAATAAGCTAATAGTTTTGTCTTCTTCAGAGCACATTTCTCGGTAGTTGCTGGAAAGGAAGAAGTGGTTGCGTGGGCAGACTGTTTGCAACGCGCTTCTTTAGTGATGAAGAAGTTGATTGATGCAGCACGGCATGGATGATTTTTGTCACTATTGTTAGCACTTTTTATACTACAAAACAGCGTTTCTTCTCTATTGAACTCACATTCTTTCTTCATACTGATATTCTCGAAGCATTAAACAAGTTTAATTTAAGTCTTTGTTCAGGTTCATACGTATGATTATTGAGTTGACCATATCGTTGTTATTCCTCTTTTCCTTGGCTAAATTTTAACTTGCAATTAAAGCCCAAGTGGATCGATAGAAGAATTAGGTTGTTGATTTAGTATCTCTTTCTATTAAACATTCTAGACATATCTACACGGACTTCTCGTTACCTCCTGAATCTGATGATGTAACTCCAGGTGTATTCAGAGTCGTTTCCGCTTCGGCCTCATGAGCTGGCTGTACCCGATCATCTGGAATCCACCGTCTCTGCATCCCAAAGCTGAGAATCAACGACATACCGGCCACTACAATGGGCAGAATGAAGGCCCTAGTGACGGCATAACCGAAAGCTCTCCGGACCAACGGCAACAAAGTCGCCGGTACCGCGCTCGATAGATCCGATGCGCCTGCATCTTTTATGGCCTTGACGTCGATCCCTTCCGATACTCGCTGAAGCCGCCTGAAGAGCTCCCCGGAGAAAAGGTTGGATGCAACGCTGAGGCCCACTGCACCTCCCAATAGGCGAAAGAAAACGACGAGAGCACAGGCGGTAGGCATGGCATCATCTGGGAGGACCACCTGTACCGCTATAAAGGGGACTTGTTCCGCCAGCCCAATACCCGCTCCGCTGACAATCTGGAAGCCTAGCCATTCGCCAGTTGAAGAGTCGCCATCCAATTGACGGAGTAGCACGCATCCAGCGATGAATATGCTAGCCCCCAGCCACATGAATGGGACGTAGTAGCCTTTCGAGCTTATACATGCCCCCGTGATTATTATAGCGATGCTGCATGGGATTCCGTACGCGAGACAGCGTACTCCTGATGTCACCGCATTTGTCCCCAGCACTGCTTGGAAGTAGAAGGCCAGATAGTACATGTGCGTGTTGTGTGCCATGGACATGAGCATATTGAAGACACAGCTGATGGCCACTGTGCGCTGCGATAGGATCTGAATAGGGATGGTAGCCCTTTTTTGTAGTCTGGTCAGTCTCCTTTCCACTATTTGCTGGCCTGGAGCATTTACTTACTCTTCTTTCTTAATTGTCTGTAGCACTACAAATGCCGAAATGAGTATTCCAAATACCACAATGCAGGAGTAGACCCTCGGGTTGGACCATGGGTATCTGCTGCCTCCCCATTGCAGTGCGAAGAAGAGTGCCACCAGGCCCGATATAAGTAGGCATCCGCCGACTAGATCAAGTTTCTTTATCTTCTCAATGAGCGAAAGTCTGGCATGGATCGGTGCCTTTGCTTTCAAGATTTTGAATGCAATCCCAAAGGTGACAACCCCAAAGGCTACAAGGATGATTAGACAAGATGTCTTGGGATATTTGTAACCAATAACTCACGTAGGTTAATCCTATTAGCCGTTAGATTTGTAGCAGCATATCAAGAGGTAGTAATCAAGGGAAGCCATACCAAAAGCAAAAGCGCCAGGTAAGTCGAGGAGTGTCGGTAATAAGCCCTCCAATAGTTGGTCCCAACACTCCCGCTATGCCGTACATGCTCGTAACAAGAGCCATGCCGAACGGCCTAGCTCGCAGAGGAACCGACCTTCCATACACTGCCAGGCTTCCACATAACAGCCCAGCGGCTCCCGTCCCGGATATGACTCTTCCAACGATCAATGCTGCCGAGTTAGGCGAGGCCGCGGATAAGATGGAGCCTACCTCAACTTTACATAACACATCTTAGACACGCACACGTAAGCAAGACTGGAAATGGTCGGAGTAACTCACACAGTACTATAGAGGCTAGATAGAGAAACCTAGCGTCAAACAAACTATACAGACGACCAAACGTAGGTTGAAATGCCATTTCGGTCAGTAGATACGCGCTGCCGTACCACGGCACGTCATCAAGACGACCAAAGTCACTAGTTATTTTCGGAATTGCCGTTGCTGTAATTGATGAGCTATACCTCTAATATTTTGAGACGGAATGAATGACTTGAGTCAGCATACCGAGAATACTTCCGTCTATAGCTATCATGAAGGTGGCGACAGTGAAGACTGTTGACAGTAGGGCGAGCTCTCGCGGTGTCGCATATTGATGAGTGACGGGTTCATCATTAACTGTCTCCTCTGGCACGGCTTTGTTACTTTCGGGGTCTGCTGAAGAGTTCTCACTCTTCTCTCTGGTATGACTGTTGATAATATCGTTGTTGTTGCCGACCGTCTTAGTATCAACTTTTAGTTCTGGCTGCGCGCCAATCTCTAAAGCCTCGATTCTATCCCGCTCCATGCCGACTTAAAACCTGTTTCCTAAAGTATCGGATGAAAGTTCAAGATGCAAAGGCTTGAGGAAGAATAGTTTCTAAAATTGTGAGAGATCCAAATTGACCTGAGTGCGCCAAGCTGTTGTTAGAACCGAGAATACACGGCCTTTATTGTCAACCCAAATTTTGCATGAGATTTTCTAGAACCCATACAAATAAGAAGGGGCTTTTCGTCTTGATGATGAGCAGTAGTTACTGAAGCGTGATCGAAGCTACACTCAGGATTTAACTGACACAGAAGTCGCTTACGGGAGTAGCTCAAATCTGCTCTTCTAAACAAGCATATCTATGAGCTGTCAAGAAAAAGAAAACAGACGGGAGGGCAGCCCGTACCGTTCGTGTATACCTCTGGGATCAATAGAATTCGTCCCAGTCTCGGTATTCAGGGTCTTCCGTTGCGAAGGCGTCTACAGCTTACAGTACACATCCCAACTAGCGCATGCAGTGATGAGGCATGCATGTAAGATTGAGATCCTGCAGGCTGCGCCCTGCTGCGCCGTGGAAATGCTGCGGCAACGGCGCCGTCGGCCCAGACAACGTTGCTGATATGCATAGCCTAAAGTCGGCCGGGCAGCCCGTTTTTCCGTGGCCCCCAACGCAATCTCACAGGAAAACGAATCATTCTGAGCTCTTTATCCCGAGTAAATTAACGCTAATATTAGCGATCGGGAGATCAGCAGTTCCGTCCCTCCGAGTCGCTTCCCGCAATGTGGTACGAGTTGATTCCAAGTAATGCCCTAGGAGGGTCAAGCCATTCATTCTCACTGCAGCTTGGCAGCTTGGCATGCAAGCCAAGATGGCTCTACAACAATTCGCTATGACAGCAGCTGCTATAGATATGTCATCACTACCCCTCCGCCATACTTTCTATGAATGCTGTTAAAGCGTTGTGGTTCGTGGATCTTTCAATACATCAACATGATCTCACGCAAACTTCTCCTTGTGCTTTGCGCACCCAGTTTAGTATGGACAGCTGCTCTCTCCAAGAACTGCAAGGCGTTCCCAGGGAACCCAGGATGGCCATCTAGTCACGACTGGTCTCGGCTCAACAAAACCCTTGATGGCAGACTGCTCGCGCCAGAACCGCCTGGTGGTGTCTGTCACAAGGGGCAACCTAACTACAATAGTGACCAATGTCCCAAGGTCCAGGAGGGTTGGAGAACTTTTGAGTTTCACGACGAGGATCCAGTCTCGGTGATGTGGGATCTCTGGACAAATTACACCTGTCTCCCTCTTGATGGATTTTCTTGCAGCGGAGCAGGTTATCCCTCGTATGTGGCTAATGTTAGCACGTCTAAACATGTCAAAGCCGCTGTCGACTTTGGTATGTAACACAGCCAGCACTAGATGACATCTCAATTGACAAATAGATAGCCAGAAAGCAGAACGTTCGCCTCATCGTAAAGAGTAGCGGACATGATTATCTCGGGCGCTCAGTTGCGCCTGGCTCTCTCTCTATTTGGACACATCACCTTAACCAGATCAAATATCATGAGAGCCATTTCAAACTTGCTGGATCAGGCAAAACTATAGATGGCGATGCCATCACTGCCGGAGCTGGAACGAGAATGGTGGATCTCTACACTGTTGCTGACCAACATGGCCGCGTCGTCGTAGGCGGCGGAGCCAAGACTGTCTCGCTGGGCGGCTTTGTGTCGGGAGGTGGTCACTCGATTCTCGCGCCACACTATGGGCTTGCGGCAGACAATGTGCTGCAGATGGAGGTTGTCACACCTGGCGGAGAGATACTCACAGCCAATGAAGATCAGAATTCGGACTTATTTTGGGCACTTCGCGGTGTAAGTGTTGCAAGTCTTGGGTATTGATTGGTGCTCTATGTCTACTAACGCTGATCCTAAGGGAGGAGGGTCCACTTTCGGCGTTCTTACTTCCGTCACGGTCCAAACCCACCCGCCCAAGAAGCTCACGATGGTTTCCTTCATGGCATTTACACTTCCCGAGGCCCCCTTCACCTTGGATCTCGTCACCTGGGCCACTTCTCAGATTCCCTACCTGTCTGACTCCGGCTTGTCAGGCTATCTAATGGCCACTGTGGATTCTCCACCGCCTGTTCCACTTCCAGGCCTACCAGACAGAGTCGCCGGTTTGATGGGTAAAACTATCATATTAGATACCCAGGACACGGCCAAGATCAACGAAATATTTCAACCATTGAACAAAACTATCCAGGAACGTTGGCCAGGACAGGTTACCTTGTTGGTCCTCACCCAACCATACGACTCATTCATGGACTGGTACACGGAGAATTTTGACGATGGTCAAGCTGGCGGTTCAGTCTATCTCATATCACGGTTGCTAGACAAGGATACTCTGACCAAGGATCTGGACGCACTCGCTGATGCCCTCAAACCAATTCTCATCAACGATGGATGGCTAGCGACATATATGGTTGCTGGGAAGGGAGTGAATGAAGCAAAGCCTCGTGGCGGGGGAAATGCAGTTCATCCAGCGTGGCGGACAGCGTACATTCATGCCCGTGAGTTCACATCACCCGCAGGGCCTTTGGCCAGGTTTAGGACAAGGAACAAAACGCTAACCACGAACAGTGACTTGGCTGGGATGGGGGTACCCTCCGTTTGATGAAACAGCCGGAGAGAAAACCAGGAAAATTTTGAACGATAGATTCGTTGCCATCCGGAAGCTGACGCCTGGCGGTGGTTCATATATGAATGAGGTGTGTTCTCCTTGGCTAACGTTGCAGTGAATAGAATTCGTCCTGACTATGATATTTAGGGCTTTCCATTCGAAGAGGACTGGCAGCATACGTTCTGGGGTGAAAACTACGACCGTCTGTTCAAGATTAAGCGCAAGGTTGATCCGAAAGATGTCCTGTGGTGTAATCCTTGCGTGGGGAGTGAGGGATGGGAGGAGAGAATCGATGGTCGCGTTTGCAGGATTTAACAAGCCCTACGAAGAGAAACTGGTCCATTAATAATCCTTACAAGTCACACAACATCCAGAGAACAGCGACAAGTAGGCACAGTAAATAAGTCATTTGCCCATATTGACCGGTCGGTAAATTCGAATTTTGTTTAGGGGTCATAATTATATTACATTACGAATCGCAAATCTCTTAACTTTGCATTCTTTAATTTTCTGCCCTTGAACCCAAGCCCTTGCTATTCGAGCTCCTTGGAAACGCGCCTGCTACGATCCTTCTGTTTGAGCCGTTGAAGTGGAGAATTCTGGACACATGCAGCCAATAATATTACGACAGACATGACAAGTTTTCCCGCAAAGGCACCGACACGTTTTGGGCAGAAGAAGTCGCTTGGGGGTCAAAGTCAGGCTTAGTGTCAAACGCTGAAAAATCAGATGCACTACCCTATCACCATTGCCGGCCTGAGCGAATGGTGGCAGCCGCGCCGGCAAGGGACATGATTGTACCAGCCATCTCCGTCGCCTCCATGAGTCTCGAGCACGCCCGACATTGTAATTGGTGGCGCTGGGGCCCTCAATGTGAGTTCGCGACTCAGGGGCTAATATGGGTAGCGTTGTGATCGTCGCAAAAGTGGAGTTGATTATTAGAAGTTTCAGCCACAGGGCAATTTCTCGGACTCTCGGACCCGGATCTTGTGTATCCAGCCTTCATTAAGCCGTCAGATGATGACAGAACATCATGGATTGAAAGTCAAAACATTAAGCACTAAGGTTACTGCTCATTAAAACCCATATCCTGTATTTGTTCATATGGCCTTGTCTGCTGCGCAAGCACGTTATGAAGAAGTACTCCACAAATGATAATATTCTTTAACCAGTCGAATTTGCTATCGTTCAAGTTTAACGATGCCTTTTTGTTCGAGCTAAAATTCTGAAAAACGCATGTTTCTTCCATTGGCCTGTATTATATTTAGTTTAGTGAGTGCGTGTCTTCCTGTAGACACTGGAACGCAACGTATTTAGGACGCCAAAGTTGGAAAATCAGTAAGAACTACCCTGTACCCTTATTATGGTTTTAAAGACTCATCAATATTAGTTAGCTAATCACCTACCCAACAGTAAAACTATCAGTCACACAGGAAGTCAGCCAGTAAGTGGGACTGACAGCCGTACGGCCATTTAATCCAACAGCTAGACGGGCCAGTGTCAAAGTAACCACCAACAAAAATGCAACCTTTGCTAGAAACTACGGAAGCAACGACAGGTGTTATTTCTGCTTTACTAATCGAGGGTTTATTTTGAGTACGACCTCATGGGTTTCAATCATTTTTCACTTCTCATTGCGCGATTTTCATCACTTTCATGTCGGCTCAAATACCGATATGCCGCCATACGTATCTCCGTACTGGAATTTGGGTGGAGCACTAGCGGCCGATGGATCAAAAAACTGATGCCGGCACGGTAATCTTCAACACATGCAGACTATCCAACATATATGATACTGTGACCTTCTTCTTGGGGAGAACTTGGGACAAGAAGTGAACCTTACGTTGGCTGACATTGTTGACCGATTCGTCCGTCACCATGAGCTCAGGCAGCGATTCCGGTGTTCCGGGCCAATCGCAAAATGCCTCATCGGGAGACGCTCAGTCAACAGAAATGCCGCCTTTTTGAATGGGTGACATAGGCGGCCGTGCACAGAAAAGGGCCAGCATCATCGACTTTTGAGATCAGAATGGATTCCGGGGCAACGCGGCTTGGCCTCCGGAAGCCGGACGGCATGACGGCAGCCAAGACGGGAAGGCCCCGATCACGTGCCAGCACCCCTTCTCATTGGTCCGTATTTTCCTATTTAGACTAGCATTGCCTGCAATGGGAGTGAAGGAGTCGGATTTAACAACGCGGCACCCAACAGGACAACGAACCTCTAGCTAGTCATATTGGGATGCCAAGCGAAATAGAACATTCTGTGCAGATCTAGACGAACCCTCGTACTTGGTCTACCAAGCTGATGCATAGACTCATTTCAGCTGAGACGAGTATACAAAATGTCCACTGAAAAAAAGACGAGAGGGTTTCCATCAAGCCGAGGCTTGCCTTCTGTGGTGCTCGTGATCTACACCACTTATGTATGGTGTATGGCAAGCTGGGTCTCGGGCCCCATTGTGCCCCATTGAATGTCGGAGATTTCAAGAGATGATGTGGGCCTCGCCTAGGGTCCAAGTCAGCGAGTCCAGTACTAACATCTGTCAGCCCTTGAGCCCATGTCAGGGCTTTGAAAAACTTAATGCCTCATCGATAAACAGTTGTGTTGAGGTGATCAGCCAGGGTGCGTATGCCCACTGAGACTTGAGGGACAGGAGTTTAGGCATGATAGCTCTACGGCACTTCGTGGGCTGACTCTCGGGTACCGGAGTTCTCGGGTCCCTACCCTTCTAGACTAGTCCTGCATCTCCGTAGTCCAAGGCTAGAGTCTCAACGTTGTTACTCTCGACAAGGACGTGGGGTGGCAAGCTTATGGGGCAATGACGAGGTTCTTATGGGGCTGCATGGGGTCATTGTTGACTTGTGCTGGGGCTTCAAGTTTTCTTGACTCATAAACGACCGACTTCTTAAAAGTCCGCTATTCCCCAGAGTCATCAGACCCTTTTTTCCCCAGATTCCCCATATTCACTTCCCCAGATTCCCCCAGCTTCCCCAGCCGCCAAGTTCCCCATTCCACTCCATCCACTCCATCCCATCAAATTTCCCGTCTTGGACTGCAATGCTACCCGTCCCTGCGTGCATTTGAACTTCCACTCTCGTATTTCGAACTTTGAAATCATGTTTAAGAAGGAAAAGGCACCTCAGGATCCCGAGGGACTGTCTGACGGCATTCAGAGGACTCCCACCCAATGCTCTCAGAATGGATCAACCTCATCGCATATTGAAGATGCCGTTTTCGGAGAGGTTACTGAAGAAGGCCCAAACTACCGAAACGTACGTCTCTGTCTATCTAGCCATAAGATGGAAACTAATTTTCATTACCAAATAGGTTGGATGGATCTTCACTGTGGCCCTCATGACAAAGACTCAAGTCGGTCTTGGCGTGCTATCCATTCCTCAAACTTTTGATGCACTTGGTCTGATCCCGGGCATAATATGTCTACTGACTGTGGCCGTTATTACGACCTGGTCCGACTACACGATTGGTGGTTTTAAACGTCGTCATCCTGAAGTCTACGGGATTGACGATGCTGGCTTCATCATGTTCGGGCGTGTTGGGCGCGAGGTCCTCGCGACTGTGTTTATGCTATGTAAGAATTCACGCTTCCAAGTAAAATGACCGTGTGCTGACTGTTTAGATTGGATCTTTGTTGCTGGTTCCGCTATGCTAGGGATTTCGATTGGTCTCAACTCTGTGTCTGCCCACGCCGCGTGTACCGCTGTTTTCGTCGCCGTAGCAGCCGTAGTCGGATTCCTCTTTGCCAGCATTCGTACGCTTGGTCGCATCGGTTGGTTGGCTTGGGTTGGGCTTGTGTGCATCATGACCGCCAGTGAGTCCAAAACCATCCACGTCTCATTTTTTATCGCATTTCTGATCTTTTAAGTCTTCTGTGTCACCGTCGCAGTCGGTGTTCAGGATCGCCCTGCCGCTGCCCCAACTGAGGGTCACTGGGAGTCTGACTACAGACTGACAAACAATCCATCTTTCGTTAACGGCATCTCAGCCATATCCTCACAAGTCTTTGCGTTTTCGGGCACACCGGCATTTTTCCAGATTGCAGCCGAGATGCGTGAACCGCAACACTACACGCGGTCGCTGCTTACCTGCCAGTCAATCGTCACCATCACTTATACTACAATTGGCATCGTCGTGTACTACTATTGCGGCTCCTATGTTGCTTCACCAGCTCTTGGCTCTGCAGGAAACCTCATGAAGAAAGTGTGCTATGGCTTTGCCCTTCCTGGCTTGATTGTTACAGCCATGCTGATGATTCATGTAAGTGATAAGCGGGTTTATCCTCAAACCCCTTTATCAAGTCATTCCTGGGATTTTCAGTATGCAGAGTACTAATTATGCTATAGATCCCCGCCAAATATCTGTTTATTCGTCTTCTTCGCGGAACAAAGCATCTAAACTCGAATAGCGTCGTGCATTGGAGCACGTGGTTGGGTTGCACTGGTGGCGTCACTCTCGTCGCATATCTCATCGCCAGTGGTATCCCCGTATTTGGCGGCCTTGTTTCTCTCATTGGGGCCTTACTAGGCACGTTAATGTGCTTCCAGCCGTACGGTTGCATGTGGCTCTATGATAACTGGACTGAGGGAAGGAAGACCAAGTCGCTCAAATGGTGCTTCATGGTCAGTTGGTCTATTTTTGTCATTGTATCAGGCACTTTCATGATGGTTGCTGGTACTTACGGATCTGTTGTCAGCATTAAGAATACATTTGAGGAAAATGGAGGCTCTGGTGCCTGGTCCTGTGCCGATAATTCTAACTCGGCCACTGCTCACTGAGTTTATATCGATATAGTGTATGATTATAGACAACATCCTCTGTTAAATGAAGCGGAAGTACTCGAACGCCTTGTCTATCAGGTGCTCGGGTTATTAGTTCAACAATTTCTGACCAGAACTGATTAGCAGATGGGCTATGAATCCTCTGAAACCCCAAGTATTGGCCGAGCCCGACCAGAACTAGACAAACTACCATCCATAGTATTTTCTAGAGGAGGAACTGTCGCAGTGCTGGCTGCGAAATAAAATCGCATTATAACTTCATCAAGAACTGTAGTTAATGATGACAAACTCGTCCACCAACTCTCGGTTGAACGCATATCCCATTAGTGAGGCACGGCTTATTAAACGCCTCCCTCGCTTCCACTCGGGCTCAGGTGGGATAGGAAATCGGCGGGGTAGTTAATAATATTGATGCAAGATCTAAAAAAGTCAAAATTATACCTCTAATTTGGGAAGAAAATGCATTTTTTAATTGAGCTATTGCAGGCCCAGGAACGGCAAATGCTTGGCATTTAAAATGCTGCTTTAACACCTCCCTCGTTTTGTACAAGTCCTAATCCTCATACAGGCTAGACGACCAACCCACGGAGAACATCGTAGACAACTCTCTTAGTCCGCTCAACAATCATCTCAATGTCTGATTTCGTAGCCGTGTATGACGGGGCAATGATAATATGATCGCCATCCTTTCCATCAGCAGTTCCATTACCTGGTAGCAATGAGATGCAGTACTCTGCCGTTACTCCTGTAGCATGCAGCTGCCATGCCAACTTTTTCGATGCAGGAAAAGGCATTTTGGTAACTTTGTCCTGCACAAACTCCAACTAAATCATAATTGAGTCAATGAGGGTAACGCTTAGTAGAGAAAATGTAGCAAGTAGGAAACAGAGCTATATGGAAAATAGCAGTAAAAAGGGCAAAGAAACTCACTCCCCAGAAAAACCCACGGCCTCGGATGTCGCCGACGTTGGGATGGTTTCCTAGCTCTCTTTTGAGGAGTTCGCCCAAGTAGGGACCGAGATCTCTCACACGGCCAACGAGGTTCTGTTTCTTGATAATAGACTGAACTGCAAACGCGGCAGCACAAGCCAGCGGATGGCCCTGGTATGTTTGACTGTGTGCAAACACCTTGGATCCGGCGTTTAAGACATCTATCACCTTTTTATTGAAAAGAAGAGCTCCGATGGGTGCATAACCACCGCCTAATCCCTTGGCGACGGTTTGGAGGTCAGGTACAATCCCTTCCTGCTCCCAAGCGTGGAAGCTACCGGTTCGCCCGATTCCAGACATGACTTCATCCAAAATAAACAAGGCTTTGTATCGCTCACAGACATCCTTTATAGCCTTGAAATAACCGGGGAGAGCGGGCACACATCCTAGAGTCTAGTGCACCCATTAGTATACAGGGTTGATCAATAGGTAGGGGAACATTTACACCACCGGAGACGGTTTCAGCAATGAAAGCGCATACAGTATCTGGGCTAACTCGCTGGAATTCCTGGTCAAATTCCTCTGCAAGACGTGCCACGTACTGTTCATCAGTCTCCGAAGGCTTCATATCTCGATAAGGATAGCAAGGAGCAACGTGGGAAACATTGTTTCTGAGCATACCAGCATATGGTGTCTTCCGGGCAAGATGGGATCCAACTGCGAGGGCTCCTAGGGTATTGCCATGGTAGGACTGTTTGCGAGAAATGAAATGGGTCCGGTTGGGTTGCGGCTCTGGTAATTCCAAGAAGTACTGGCGTGCCATCTTCAGGGCTGCTTCGACTGCCTCGGAACCTGGAGAACGATAAGCGTCTGGGAAATGAACAATCTCAGAATTTCCAGTACCTGAACTAACAATGAAAACTCGAGTCATTTGGCCATCCGTAGAGTCTGTTAAAACCTTGGAAAGATTCTCCGCGGGGGGTGTAGTGAAGAACTGCGGGTAGCAATAAGAAACATTGTCCATCTGCTCGATCATTGCCGCTTTGACTTGGGCATTGTTGTGACCAACAGATGCGACTGCAGCACCACCGGTCGCGTCTAAGATCTCACGACCATCACTGGCGTAGAGAAAATGACTATCGCTCTTGACGATGACGGGAGGCTTCTGGCCAAGAGATCGATACAAGACGGAGCTAAAGGCGAGATTGTCATTTTCCATATCGGTGCGGTCATCAATCTTCTCGAATTGCGCTGAAGGAGCCATGGTATAATGTGTGCGACTTGGTCAAGCTTGTGAAATGTTGCCAGTGAACTTCATGTTAAAATGAGTAGGGTCTCATATACCTTTAAGAAGACACCACCTTGACCAGCTTATC
The DNA here is from genome assembly GCA_003031705.1 of Calonectria naviculata. Classification (NCBI taxonomy): domain Eukaryota; kingdom Fungi; phylum Ascomycota; class Sordariomycetes; order Hypocreales; family Nectriaceae; genus Calonectria; species Calonectria naviculata. The sequence continues at coordinate 264,520 of NAGG01000058.1, forward strand.
ATTCATACCTGATAGTGCCATGGTCTTTTCCCATAAGACTTATCAGAGACAGGGGAGATTGATGTCGCATTTCCAATTACTCGATGCGCTAAGGCGGTGGCGCCCTTATCAATACTACACTAATCCGCTTGTGGAAACTTAGAGGAGAATGCCAACAGGCACATGATAACCTCATTGTGGAAATCCGAATGAGACGTTTTCATCTCAATGCCTGATTACCCATTTTTGGAAACTCCTACGAGAGACCTTTCTGTGACTTGCGATAAATATTTTATCCATCTGAGAGATATAGTTCTACCAGCGTATGATTAACGCGTTGTGGAAATTCGAAAGAGAAAGGGTCCCGCATATGATAACACCACAGACACAGGTAAGTCAAGTGATCAATCAAGTAAAATACTAGCAAATTTGTAATACGAGTAATGATAATCTTGATTTCGTGATTACGATTGGGAAGCAGGATGCGTCACTACCGAGCACGCATTCGCAAATGCCCAAGGCAAGATAGAATAAAAGCTCCAAACCGAAGCCTACGAGTCAAAGGTCAACGAAGAAACCAGAAACTAACAAACAAAATATTTTATAGAATCTTCAAGTCCAACACTCTGGCACAGCTATGGCCGCTTCAGCAAGCAAGCGACTCAGTGGCAAGACCGTCCTCATTATGGGTCTATCCTCTGGTATCGGTCGCAGCGTAGCCAAAAAATTTGCTCGCTTCTCATAGAATAGTCTTCACCTTATTCTGACGCGAGACGACAAGCCCATCTTGTAGAGCTCGCTGCGGAAATCAATCAAGAAGTGGGCGATGGTGTCAAAATCCACACAGCCCAGCTTGACAAAATCTTAGCTTCCAAGCCCATAGAGCTACAGTGCGAGATCAAGAATTGACTTACCCCTAACCTTGCGTCGTGAGCCGCCTTTCCAAGAAGGGCCGGTAAACCCCCGGTTCATTTGTAAACGGTCACAGTGCCATGGAAGAATCAATTAGGAATGGATTTAATAGATAAAATAGCTCTTAGGGACCAACAGCACACAGATGAAGTCTAATATCCCTGACATGATAAGCTATCACAGCAAGAAAGTGGGGCAGAAGGGATGTCTCGAAAAATCTCTATCGAGTTTCCATTCTCGGCTAGCCTATATAGCTAGGCACGGCTAGTTCTTCTTATTATATACGACAGTAGAGTAAACTGCTGCAGCCTAGGGCGATGACGCTTTGCGCTGTTGATTATCACCCGCGAAATAGTGGTTATTCGACAGCGACCCATACAAGGGTTGTCCAGTGAAAGCGCTAGTGCCAGTTACTCACAGGGCAAAAGCAAGCAAGGAGTTTTCCCACCGAATTTATTAGGTACATTACTCCTTGGATAGCTTAACGAGATTCACATATGGCATCCTTGGGTACCTAGCCATATTGCAGGCTTGGTTTGAATAGCTGTCGTAATAGCTCTTGGAACTGGAAACTAAGTGCACAAGTACTTCCACGATTCAATCAGTAATTCTAGAGACCAAAAAATCATGTCAGGACCCAAAGGGTTGCATTAAGCACAATAATAAGTGTATTCAATTCCAGCTCAAAGAAGGCTGTGCTACAGTATTCACAAAATCAAGCGTCAAAGTGAAAATCACTCGAAACTTCAATTTCGGTCCGACCAACAACATGATCTGGATGGGAGCTTGTCGCCAGTAAAATTTCGTAAGAACCCGCAATAACCTTCCACTTCTTGATACTCTCATCCCAGTACGCGGCCGAATCCTTGCCAACGGTAATCTGCACTTCTGCCTCTTGGCCTGGTTGCAAGTGCACCTTCGCGAACCCTGCCAGTTCCTTAACTGGTCTTTCAAGTCCATTGATTCGAGGCGGCGCGACGTATATTTGCAAGGTTTGTGCGCCTGCGCGTTCGCCGAGATTCTTGATACAGGCGGTGGCTTGCAGGCTATTGTTGGCCGAGAAGTTCCCAGCAACCGAGAATTTGCCCACTTCAAACTTGGTGTAGCTGAGGCCGTAGCCAAATGGAAATTGAACCTCCTTCTCCCCCTTCCAGTGGCGATCAAAGTGACGATAACCCACAAACACACCCTCGGCGTATTCAACTTCTTTGGACTCTTGTGAATCAAAGCCAAAGTTTCCATAGCATGCGGTGTCTTTGTACGCACGAGGCCACGAGATGGGCAATTTCCCAGAGGGATTCACGTCGCCAACCAGGACATCTACAATAGCATTGCCGACCTCCTGACCTGCATACCAGCCTTGTAGTAGGCCCGCTACTTTGTCTAACCATGGAAGCTCAACAGGAACCCCCGTGTTGATAAGAACCACTGTGTTGGGGTTGGCGGCAGCAACAGCGGAGACCAGAGCGTCCTGTTTCCTTGTGTCGTATGGAGGAAGAACCATGGCCCCCATGTCCTGCCCTTCTGACTCCCATTGATATGTATTCCCGACAAAGACAAGGACAATGTCGGCATCACGAGCGAGCGAAACCGACTCTTCTTGAAGGTTGCGCTCCAACTCGGCTTGAGAAACAAAGCCGACATGAGCACACAGTTGTTTATCGAGAATATGACTGTCAGATATACTAACATCAGGCATGCTAGTAACGACCTCGATCTTGTACGTCTTGCCCGCCTCAAAGAGGTGTTGAGCTCTCAGTTCATCCTGGCAACCGGCAATAAAGGCCATGGCATCAACAATGGCATTAGTTTGGGACACGACAAGGTTGCCGTCAACAGTCAGTTTTGTGACACCTGCCCCAGACAGACTGAGGTAATGGTACCCTGTTTCCGTCGGAGTGTAAAGACCACTCATTCGAGCACTCATGGCGGTAGATTTAATGTCAATCTGGTCATGAGTCGTAAAGTAACTGCGTCGAACTTGTTCCGTCTTCAGCGGCTCGCCGGTAGCATCATACGATACAAAGTAATCAACATCAAAGCCTTGTGCTCCAAGACTATTGGTGACGTCCTTGTCGAAATCGGGCAGTGATCGATATATCTCGCAGCCTAAATTTAGGGCCACATGTTAGTTCCCAATGGTGGATCTTTGGCTAGCTGCCCTGAACGGAGTCGTTTAAACCTGCCTTTGGAGTATGTGAGTCCTATTTGAGACCCATACCGCTCAGTTAAGGCTTCCATGGGGCTAATCTTGTAGTGACAAGTCAGAAAAGAGCTTCCGCCACCGTGTGCCGAGGCATGATTTGCAAGAGGCCCCAAGAGAGCGATCTTTTTCGTTGTATTGACGTCGATGGGAAGAATTTGGTTTTTGTTCTTGAGGAGCACCATTCCGGCTGCACCCGCCTCTCTGATAAGTGCCCTGTGTTCAGGCTTGTTTATGGCTTGCTCTGGTGGAGTTGGCCCACGATCATCAAATTTACCCACCCTTTCCAGGAGAACCAGGGACGCTCGAACTCTCGCATCAATATCAGCTTCTGCCAGCCTACCTTGCTTCAGTCCTTCACGTACGTTGGACGCCGAAGCATGCCTAGCAGGACCGGGCATTTCTAGATCAAGTCTTGGTGAGGACTCTAGTTAGCGCACCATTTTCTTGCCCAGTAAAAATAACATACCCATTAGCTACGCAGTCGACAGTAGACGCCGCCCCCCAGTCGCTCATTGTCAAGCCGTCAAATTTCCATTCACTTCGGAGTACTTGAGTTAGCCAAGTAGAGGTTGCGTCGATGTAGCTCCCGTTGATCTTGGGGTAGGCAGACATGAGCGCCCAAGGCTTGGCCTCTTTAACGACTATCTCGAAGGGCTTAAGGTAAATCTCACTGCCCAGCATGCTTTTTGGTTAGCCAATTGTATGCAAACAGACCAAGAAGGACGAATTGAAGGGTTTGGATTACAAATAGAAGCGGGACAGGCACCAGGTCTAGGCTTACCGGAGGGCACGCTCCGAAATGGTCTCATTGAGAACAAAGCGGCGAGTATCTTGCTCATTGGCAAAATAATGCTTAAGTGAAGGTGCGACTCGATCATCCTGCAGCCCTCTCACGTATTCAGAGGCTAGAGCACCGGTGAGGTGGGGGTCTTCAGAGAAAGACTCAAAGTTCCGCCCACCAAGAGGAGACCTATGGATACAAACTGTTGGGCCTAACAGGACGTAGCATCCCTTGGATTGCGTCTCTTCCGCGAGCGCTTTGCCAATGCGCCTTGCCAGACTGCGATCAAACGTCGCTGCAAGGGAAACACAGGCGGGAAAGCATGCAGCGGGTGTGCCATCAATGAATGTCTCACCTCTCGCGCCACTGGGCCCATCTGTGACTTTTAACGAGGGAATATTGAGACGCTGGATTTCCTGGGTTTCCCAAAAGTTTTTCCCAGCAAGAAGCATGATTTTCTCGTCCAAGGTCATCTGCCCAAGCAGGGCGTCAACATCAACACCGCCCATAGTGAGGGACTGAGAATTTCACAAGCTGTTGAAGATACTGTGGTATCTATCCCATGAATGGTGAAGAAAAAATGGGTGAAGTCAATGGCATAAAGATGGAAGTATAGCTTAAAAGATTAAATGTGTCGGCCTCACGCTTTTTATGTTTTCGTGTGTATCTCGGCATGAGACATTTCTGCCATCGTTGTCAGTAATCCATCTTCAAAAACAAGGGGCTGGCTTTCCCCATATTCCCACGCATGATCCCCAACAAAGGGATAACAAAGTAATTCACTGTAATCAGATGATTCGCCGCCCCATGGCTCCATCCACAGATTCTCCGTCGAAATGCCGATTTCAGGCCACCTCGGACTTGCGGATAGCGCTGGATTCCGAAGCTAGTTTTTAGGCTAGCTTTCCAGGGGGCTTTGGAATAGAACGAGAGCGAGCGGACTCTTGAAGGCTAAAAAGATAGGCGACCATCTTGGCAAAACGAGGGTCGCACTGAAATTTGTTAATGATTTATCCTCAACTAGGTAATCCATGTCATCCATGCCCAATCCAATGGCCCCAGAGTCTACCAGGCCCTGCTGGTTGCTAGCCTCTTGGTGGAGCACCAACGCTACTAAGAGATCCACTGTTTCTCCGTCATTTGTCCGCAACATCCCCACCGCCCCGGATTCTCCTAACCTGGGGCTTGACCCGCCGGCTACCCTCTAACCCATTCTATCCCCGGAGTGTTGTGGCGTGGTTCTGGGGTAGAAAGGTCTCCTTTAGCTCAATGAAATCATGAAGATTTAAATCCAGCGCTTTTCCAAAAATGCGAGGAGGTTTGAACTCGAAATCAGCCAGACTCCATTCCTGGTCTTCCTTTCTCTCATAAGAGCCTACACCATTTGTTGTTGACTTTCATCCTCCGCCTGGTAACCTGGAATCACCATGACTGATTCCAAAAGCGCTGTAAACTCAGTGCATGCTGAAATATCCCCAGCTGCTCCGCCTCTCAACAATCATGGACAGTCGTATGTCGTAGCAGGCGAAGCATTGACTCGCTTTCAGAAGCGCCAACACTCGATGATCATTAAGGAAGCCATCATGGAAAGCTGGAAACCACTTTTGTGGTGTGAGTTTCATTATACCCATTGGCAATTATTGAGCGCTCAGTTCATATCTGACAACTGACAAATTTAGGTGGTTACATGTTTTTTGTTTGCATCATGTATGGACGATGCCTTGGCGAGTAGTGTTGTCATTTCTATCGAGCAATTTCGTAAAGACTTTGGTTTCCGATACGGTGACGAATATGTTGTTGGTGCAGATTGGCAGCTCGGCTTCCAGGCGGCATTTTTCTGTGGTAAGTGGTGCTTGATGCAGACCTTTCTCCTACACAAAATTTTCAGTTAGCACATGGAGCTTATAGCCATCTTCCTTTAAAGGTCTCATCCTTGGTGGTGTCGCGGTCGGGCCTGTTGTGGAGAGGTTTGGAAGAAAATGGACGATTGCGGGGGCCTACATCATCAACATTGCAGGAGTATTTCTGCAATATTTCTGCACAACGCCGGCGCAATTTCTTGGGAGCAAACTTTTGACTGGCTTTCCTCTGGGTGCTTTTGCAACCATTGCTCCAACATACGCTTCTGAGATGTCACCGCTAGCTGTTCGAGGTGCCATTACCGGTGGAATGAATCTTGCCATTGTCCTTGGTAACACCATTGGCTACGGAGTCTTGCGCGAGGCGGGCAACTACACTGGCAAGGCAACTTATCGCATCTTGTTTGCGGTCCAATGGGGCTTCGTGGGTTTCTGTCTTGTTATTTTGCCATTCTTGCCCGAGTAGGTTTCCTTTCCTTGTTTTTCTTGTTTCTGTCCCGGTTTGCCCTTTATTTGGTTTTAGGTATACAACTTTCTAACAGATTCGTTTCCCTCAAGGTCTCCCTACTGGTTCATTTCTCACCAAAACGAAGACAGAGCTCGGGAGGTCCTAACTAAGCTTCACAACCCTTCGTACGACATTGATGGTCGCATTGCAGAGATCAAGTCAGCCCTACAGCAGGAATCTGACAGCCAGAAAATACAAGGAACTTTTACAGACTGTTTTGACAAGGATAATTGGAGGCGTACCGTCGTCGCCATCATGGCCTTTGTTATCCAAAACCTCTCAGGCATGGGCTGGGTTGTTGGATACATGAGCTACTTTATGCAGCTCGCCGGCATGTCTGCCGCAAAGTCCTTTGACATGACGGTTGTCATTTCTGGTGTTATGGTTGTCGGTAACATGTGTAGCTGGTTTCTCGTCGAATATTTTGGCCGTCGAGGAACTCTTTTATGGGGATCTAGTATTCTCTTCGTTTCACTTCTGATCATCGCAATCGTGGCTGTTGCGTCAACTAGCCAGAGCGCCCTGACGGCGCAGATCGTCCTGATGGGTGTCTGGGGATTTAGTAAGTCCATTGCTTTCCGTCACCGCTGCCAAATCTGTGCCTTCAGCAGCTAACCCAAGACCAAAAGCTTATCAAGGAACTATCGGTGCAGCTGCCTGGCCAATTGCATCAGAGAATGCCACATCCTCCCTTCGAACACCCACACAGGCTCTTTGTACAATCGTCAACGCTCTGACTGCATCGATCTGGGGTCTCTCCCTGCCCTATGCCGTGAACCCTGACAAAGGTAACCTGCAAGGAAAAATTGGGTTCATCTACGCCGCTCTCTTGTTTATCTCCATTATATTCATCTTCTTCTTCGTTCCGGAGACGAAGGGGAGGATGTATTCCGAGATTGACGAGCTTTGGAAGCAAGGTGTTCCACCGAGGAAATGGTCCCAGCACGATCTCATTGTCGTTGAGGACACAAAGGGCGGCAAGAAGCAGGAAGATGTATAATTCTGGGTTGCCACTCAGTTCGAACGGTCATGATGTCTGGTGAACCATCTGCTTGGCGCGGTGTCTCTATCTAGACCCGCATGCCCTTGGAGTAGAAAACTAGGTGATGGCTGAATCATGACTTTATTGAGGCTCTTAGAGTTTACAAAGTGCCGTACGCTGTGGGAGAATCCCCGATAGAGATTAAAATCTAGGTGTAATTATGAAACAAAGCTCCTTGTGTTACAATGATCACACTTGCGCGGCAGCTATTAAATTCGTTCCTGCCGCGGCCCTGAACCGAACCTGCCCAAGCACTTGTTGCCAGGGAGGCAATAAAACACTCAATAAATCCCAACAAGTATTTTCATTTCGCATCCACCTGAAGAATCATCTGCTCTTTTATCAGTGCATTACTTGTGGAGCATGGCGCTTACTGCAACATTCAAATCTAGGTTGGCGAGGATCCTGGTAAACTCTGCAAGGTAGTATTGAGACTTGCCGCCCGCAATCGAAGCCAATTCAGCGTCTTCTTCGTAGTCGAGTAGACTGGCGGCTATCTTGCGGATTTGATGAATCTTCCAGGTTAAATCGCCCAAAGAAATTAGCCAAGTATTTTTCATGATTGGCCACATCCAGCTGGCCCTTTTCTTTAACCATACTCACCAAGGAAAAGCCATTCAGTTCCAATCTCCAAGGTGAACTGGTCTGCAAGGTGTTGAGAAGTCTCTGAGCGATGGATTCTCGAATATTCCAGAGTTCCTTCTTGTCACCAAGCCCCCCAGGGGAGCGTCCATGGCTATGTGTCTCAATTGCTGACTGGACCACATCGCGCTGGTAGGCAACCGAGACATCGAAAATGGCCTCAACTAGAGCGTTGGTTAAATATAAACAGTTTATGTGGAGCGAAACAATCGCAACCTCCATTCCCTGGCTGAATGCTCCGAAATCTGCAAAGGGAAGACGACAAGCAGGAATGGTAACAACATCATGCAACTTTGCAGCAATCTCGCGGGCAATAGTTAGCCGACGTTCAAATGAGGGCTTCTCAAAACCAAGGCCTGAATTTTGACCTGGCATTGGTATACCTAGCGAGTTGAAATGTGGCATCAAGCTTGTTAGGCACGGCTGGTAGGCTTCGGTCGCGAGGATGTCCCTCGTACATTGGAATAGTCTGGACATATGAACGAAACCAAGAGCAAGGTTGGGCGAGACTTCACCTGCGGAAGGATGGTCATTTGATGGGTTTAGTGACAAGTAATCATCCTGTGCTTCTGATGGTCTCATCGTCTCCCAGTCCGTATTTTTCGGAGGAAACCCGGGAAGCATATGCGGTGTGGAAGAAACAAAGCAGTCATGGCTGCAAACAGTGTTAACATATTGTTTTTGATGGGGAGTGGGGGTAGAAGAGTCGGGCAGAGTGTATTGCGAACATTTGAGTTAAATGAAGAATCCAAAAAGCTCGTTTGCAATATTCTGCATCCACAATGCTGACTTTGGCAAGTCCCTCAAGCCGATGAAGTTGCAAATCTCTCATCAGTAGGACAGCTTCATTTGCAAACGCCCAACCACGTCTTTTGCACCCGACATAATGTGCAGCCATAGAAAGTAAGGTAGAGTCAATGACTGTCTCAACAGATGCGTTGTCTTGCCATCCTGGTAGCGTAGCTAGTCGGCTCATGGTGACGAGATCACACGCCCGGCTCACGAAACTCTGGTAAGTGTCGTACCGTCCGATGCAATACTCGGCCTCTTTATTTGGGGCTGAAGCCACGGTAATGGCGCATAGCGAGAAACATCGACGGAGAAAGGCGGGATCTGTATTGTACATTCCACTTTCGAACAAGTCGTTACAGCTGGACCAACAGACTAGAGGGAAAAGGGGATTAACAAAGTCGCCGAAGTCGCGCATAAGGCGGTGAACCGTCTCAACGGAGCAGAGGTGTTCGATTTCAACCTTGGCCAAAGGTGGCACGCTTTGATCAGCGGTTCGGCTGAAGTCAACTTCAGTCATTCATGCTTGCACTGTTGTCAGGAGTTTGGTGACATTACTGTGTGCGAGGGCCCCGAGGCTTGTGTCCCTTCAAGAATGTACAGTCTACACCCTGCCGTGCGCATTTGTTACATTGGTCCGGAGAAGTGTGATCAAAGATGCACTGTTCAACGGAAACAGGTCAAATTCAGATTCTATCCATGTCGCAGCCGCATTGGTGAAGCAGTGAAGGCCCAAACTCACCTGGCTCTTCCGCACTCGACACTGGTCACAAGCTTTGGCAGCAATATGCCGTCCCTTGCGATCTCCTTCATTTGGAGGCGGCATTGAAAGATGAAACGGTGATGATGCGGCAGAAGGATTTATCACGGGTGACAGTCGCCGGCCGACCTGAAGGCGAGACGAGAGGTGAGTTGACAGGAGCGCTGACTAAGTGAATTGAAGATATTTATCTCATCCAGGACTCAATGCGCTAGGCTATTTACGGTTTTAAGTCATTCCCAAGCCCCACACTCTTTCCAGTCCGCCGATTGGTCTCGCCTCGTCTGACTCGGTGTGTCGGGCCTGATTGAAGGTCAATTTCTTGGAATGTTTAGCATTCTACATTTGGCAGATGACGCATACTATCAGTTTGAGGTTCTTTCGATGTTAGTATCTCCAGGCTCGGCCATGGACTGTGCTTAGTAAATAGTATCTAGTCTAGCTTGTGTCAAGGCCAAAATTGCTACTTGCGACCTACGCCAATTGGCTAGAGTTGAGCGGTTGCCTATGACAATTGAGCCTCTGCAGGGACCGGCATAGCTTATAGACCATTGATTGGAATAAGGGTATCTGAGCTCTTGCACATTGTCGGGTTTAGGCACACTAGTCGTGGGGTACTACTTCGATGGAATAAAGCTGTGTCGGCTCAAACCAAAAGGTCTTGAGGATTACGCATGAAGATGCAGATACCAAATCCAACCAGTAAACATCCACCTTTCAGTTACACATGCACCTTAAGACCAAACAATTGTAGCTATCATTATCCCTTCAACTCTTTATTAATAACTAGTGTACTAGTTAAGGAGACATTGCAACTGATATTCAGTCGCCATTCCTCTAGCTCTAGTATTACATTAGGGAAAAACTAAGCTTTTCCGAGCTTCTTCATAATCAAGTTTTTCTTCTCGTCTTGCTTCATTTTCTTCAGGAGGGATTCCTTACTCAGTGTTCGGGCTAGTTTTGGCTCCATCTTCCCCGTCTTTGCTTTGAATAGGGGCTCGAACAACGTAGGGTCACTAATGTCTGGGACCACTCCCTGATGTAAAAGCATCTGTAGGCCCTCAACATCCGGGGAATACCCTCGTAGTGCAACACTGTTCTCAATTTTCCGTGCGGCTTGAATAAAGGTGATGCCCAATTCCACCCATGCGAGACAATCCTTTGAAGTCTTGACACCAGGTGGTCGCCGGAACTTAACCGTCGCTTTCTTACCAAAGTGCAAATTGTCAAAGTTCCAGGCATAGTATCTAGTGGGACACATTAGATCGGCAATGTCCGAACGGTTAGCACACTTGTCTATTCTTTCAAAACAACGTTCTTCGCTCATATCCTCGAAGTTTTCGTTATCAAAGCGATTGCTTTTTGCCCAGTGGTTTCCACGTCGCTCTTCTGGGTACAGAACCTCGAAGGCGCCTTCAAAATAGATGATTGCCTTTGCGATGGATTTAAGCTCTGGAACTGTCCAATTCCTGTCTCCCGGAGAGAAATGAACATGGGTTCCGCAGCTGGTATTAGTATCAACTTCATAATGAATGTGGATGATCTTGAACATGGTTTCGATTTCCTTCCTCCAGGTCACTGCGGAGTCAAATTGCAGAATCGGCGACACAATCTCAAGGGGATCTATTCAAGATGAAGAAGATTATCAGTAACATACTGGCAGTTGAAAGGTGCGCAACTCACACTCAAGATCAGGGTTGGCCATGATGGTTGAATCATCCGTTAATGACCACTCCTCATCGAATTTGCTTCCAATATAGTCCCCGTAGATATCCGAGTGCATTAAAGCGGATTTCTGATTGTTGGCATGGAGATTGTATGCCCTGGCTAGCTGCGCGCCGAAAGTCTGTAGTGGCTCCTGCTTTTGCGTCTCGGAAGTTAAAATAGTTTCTACTTCAACCCCGAGCCTCAAGGTGAAGTCAGCCATCTTGATTTTGGTTAAAAGAGTTGTGTGATTTGTCGAGTACACAAGTATAGAGAGGATTTTTGAATGGCGAGAGGGGTTAAACGTGTATGTAGTGTTATTTAAATATTGAAATGTGTGGGCATGATTCAGAAAATGACACAAGTTTGGAAAAGTGAATGAAGGCCGTGGTTGACAGTCACTGCAGTCGTACATTTCCAAATCGGTTTAAGGGTGGAATCAGACCAACTGCTGATATTGAAAAGGAATATCTAGTGTACTTGCGAGAGAACTATCTCATGAGAATATCATCGGCGTGGAGGGACCCTATCAAGTTGAATTTCAGTTACAACATTTTCAAATATTTCTATTGCTGTCAAAGGTTTATTTGGCAAGGAAAGGCGATGGAGACTGTAACGGTCATTTGACTGTACGTTAAATCACATTGGAAGTCATTGATTCAACATGTTGAAAGGTTGCCTACAAAATGGTTACTAAAATGCGCCCACCCAAAGGACCTTGATGTACACTGCCTCACGCAACGCAGGATCGAGTTCATATGGCGCATCGTCGGTGAAACAAAGATCGGGGTTAAAATAGATACGCAGTGCATGTCATTTACCCAAAGTAGCAACGCCCCCACACCTTTGTATGGTTTGTATCATATTTATTTTAATAAACCAAACTAGTTCTTATCGAACTGCTAAGATCAGAAAGAATATATTGCAACGCCGCTTTATTCTGTCCATCTTATTTAGTTTCATGTTTCAACCGTTGCATTTGGCTTGAAGAATCTTTGCAATCAGTTGATGGAGACCACGCTATCTATGACGAGGACTCCAAAAGAAATCATGGAATAGTCTGCAAAGTTCGGAGGACAAGGCCTACTGCTCAATCTGGATACACTACCAATTTGAATATGTGATACTTGTATCCATTTATTTACGCTTGGTACTCTTAATTTGACAGAGCATAGATGATCATGATGCTCGCCTCGGTGTGAATAGCCAAATATAGTTTGTCAGAATGTAATTTCGCTAATGAAGGGGCTGCAGCAAGAAATATACTTTATCCGCGGGCTCATGTTGGGCGGTCTCAAGTTTTATGGATTTATTCTAACTAAATAAGAATAAATTAATCTAATTCAACTACTTTCGATACCACATCCGCGCTGTTTTTGTTTTACGAATTTTGCGCTTCAGCTGTAACATGGCATACATTAACGCCTCAGCGGTTGGCGGACAGCCCGGTACATATACATCGACCGGAACAATGCGGTCACAACCTCTAACAACGCTATAACTGTAGTGGTAATAGCCTCCTCCATTTGCGCAACTGCCCATACTAATAACCCAGCGCGGCTCCGGCATTTGGTCATACACTTGTCTCATCTGCCATAATATTAGCTTCCATTGTTCTCTGGCTTTATGGAACAACGATTCACCGCTGGAGCACATTTATTTGTCAGAGTACCTGCGACAATCATCACATCGGACTGGCGTGGTGAAGCTCGGAAAAATGTCCCAAGTCGATCCTGGTCGTAACGCGGAGCCGACAAGTGCATCATCTCAACCGCACAACAAGCCAAGCCGAAGGTCATGGGCCACATTGAACCCTCGCGAGACCAGTTTGCAATCTTATCTATTGTGGTTCTATGTGAAATTATAATGTTAACCCTATGCCATGTCAGTTAATGCTAGAGATCGTCCACATACAAGGCATATGATGCAAGTCCCTCATGCTTGTGATTATCCACAGCCAGTTCTGTGCGGCTAGCCGCTGCATGCATACTTGACTTGGACTTTTCACGTCTCTGGATAAGAGGATGAATAGTGTTGGTATGTTTCATATTTCCGACTTGTTGGCTTCGGCCAGTGTGGGCTATTTGACATGCTGTACGATGGAATGTTGGCAGGCATTGCAAGGCTCTGGAATTTTTTGACTGGAAGATTAACATATTGGCAGACAGAAGAAAGAAGCAGATCGGAAAAGGTGCATTAGAAAATATCCAATAAAGGAGAATCAAGAACTTTAAATACGTCCGTTGGGACTTTAAAGTAAAGATTAGAAGGTCGGGTCAAAATTCAATCCTGTAGCCGATGTCCTCCGAGATATACTCGTATTCGCATTTCGCTTATTTCGGGTCGTCGTATTTCGCTCTCCTGCATTATGCTCTTACGAAGCCAATCTTTGTACGTTTTGTCAGCTCGACTAAATCCTGCTACATGCTATTGTTCCTACTCTCGAAGGTGTTTACGCGGCCACGCCAGGAGGTCTCTACATGATTCTTGATCTTGCAGCCGATCATCAATGTCCTTCAGTAGCTTCCAACCCCAACCCTTCAGAAACCAATAGATTCTACTCAAAGAATTGACGAAGACAGCATAATAGGCTAACAACAGTAAGCCATGCGCTTTTCGTTCCTTGATATCACCAAAAAGGCTGTCGGGAAGAAAGAAGGGCCATAATAGTATTGCCCCAACCTCTACATTAACACCGGCGTAGGCTATCTGCACGGCAGAGACTTCGAGTATCGACACCGCCTTTTCATAGTCGACTTTGCACTTGAGGGACTCATCTTCAGATAGAAACCGACGAAGACGGGACAGTGCGTCAAAGATATCATCTGGAAGCAAGGCGTACTCGAGGGACGGCTTCCTAAATAACTGTTCAGCCCAAGTATCACGAAATTGGAAACAAGTACTCACGGATCTGGAACAGATTCAATGGGGACCAATATAACGCTAGTCACAAGCGGTGCTAGATTAGTGTTGTTGAGATAGGGTATAAATGGCAATAGCGTGGCCTTGATCCCTTTAGTCACAGAAAAGAGCTCTAGTACGCTCGAAATATACATGGTCTCGGCCCCTGAGTCAACGCCGGGCTGTGTTGAAAGGGATAGCACATAGGCTATTACTATTACAGCAAAACAGAACACAGGTCGCTGATTTGCAACACTTACATCAGCGAGAAGGCGTGTAAAGTGTCTCTGGCCAGCAGAGTAATGAAATGCCGACCGATCAAGGTACACATCTCTTCGGTCCGGCATCAGAAACGCCTTGTGTAGAGCAGCGAGAGACAAGACACCGTGTAGGACATACTCGTGAGAATAGCCTTCTTGTGGGAAAAGAACTCTCCATACGTGTCTTGCGGCTTCATGGTGCGCCATGGTGTTGCTAGTAACTGTGCAATAATGGTGCATTAATTCGAGGTCGCGACTCCAGGACTGGCATGGTTCGCCAGCAGGTGTCCCGTTGAGAGAAAATGATTGATCAGTGGCAAAGCTCGGCGCCTGGCTTTCCGTGACTGGAGGAGAAGCAGGGGTTGTGGATGTGGTTTGTCTCGGGGGGTCCCAGATCTCATTCGGCTTCGAGTTGTCACATCCATAATTGCACTCAACGCCATACCTGGTACAGTTGAAACATGATGGTTGAATCTCATCGCACTGTGGATCGTTTCAGCGCCGAGATTTTGATTTCTGGGCCCATACCCAAACCTACCTTGACTTTGCGTCGCTTGCACTCTCTACATCCTTTTCGGGATTTGGTGTGAGGGCGGCGGAGACCAACCATGATGAAGAGTGTCTGGCGGATCCTCGCCTAGACACGTGTTGAGCGAGGAACACCTAATAACGGCTGAAATTTGAAAACTCGGGACTGCCAAGGTGGCGGCGGTAATGGGGAGTTGAGTTTTAAGCAGCGAGATACGAAAAGCAAGTACTCGTATGCTCGAGGAACGAGAGTTCTTTTTTCCCCGGTTTTTTTTCCGCCCTCTAGAAGTTCTAGGTAAGCTAGAGGGTAG